>LUCG01289612.1:0-14335 GCA_001633085.1 Carthamus tinctorius
AGAGAGAAAATTGTTGCATTTCATGGAAGAAAAAAGGTGGGTTCTGACTTATTTTATAGAATAACTCCCCCCCACCTTTTTTTCCCCTCCCCAAAAAAAGATCCATAACTTGATACCCCGTTTCTCCTTGCACAGAATTTAAGAGATAGTCAACAGGCACTATAGAAGTGATGACATTCTAGTTGGTTTACATTTATACCCATCAAGCTGCAGTCATTCAAGAAGGTGATGAAGTTACAACAATGGTGAAGGTGAAGTGAAAGATGATTAATCAGAAAATGGACACATAAATTTGGAACACCCACAGAATTTCGTACAGAGCAAGCAACACATAGGCAAAAAAGAAAACAAAGAATAAACAAAAGAAACAACACTAAAGGAAGGTGATAAATCATGGACTTCACCGTCCTCTAAAATCAAGCAAAAACTGTTTGGATGCAAAAACTGACTAACCTGAAGAGAAGCTCTTACAGCAGAGATATCTTGTTTAAGCATTTGGACATCATCAAACAACTTCTGCTCGGTCCTAGCTAACCTTGCTTTATCTTCCCAAGATTTCGAGATAAACTGTACTAGACTCCTACGCAGGTTTATGACTTCTTGGTACATGCCCGCTTCTTCTGCAGAAATTCGGCCAAGTTCCCTGATTTTTGATCCTCTGGCTTCTTCCTGAAGCAAAAATTCATCAATTTCCTTCTTTTTTCTAGACAACGCATCACTCTCCAGTTCCAGTTGAGAAAGACCCAATTGAAGATTGTCCGACTTCGAATGCATGTTTGATTGTGCCTCCTGGAAGCTAGAAACTACATCAGCCATCCGTTTCTCAACCTTTTCAATCTTCGAATCATTTTCTGCTATTTCCGCTTCCTTCTGTTTCACCAAAGCAAGTAATTCCTGCAGTTCCTCTGCCAACGTATTTTTTTTCTTGTGAAGGAGTTCGCTTTCTTCTTTGTCCTCCTTGACTGCATGTTCAATGGAATCGTCTAACACCAGGCATGCTCCCGATAGAACATGTGATTCAATTTCGACTTCCATTTTCTTCACCTCTAAAGATTCAGATAAGGAAAGCCACTTCTCCATTTCTTCTGAAGTCTTAGATTCGGCATTTGAGATGACAGCATCTGCATCATGATCAGCGTCCTGGAAAAAACCGTTAGTATAGGTCATTTAACAAAGGCGAAAATGTTAGTACCTAAGATAGCATCACCATCCAAGGTATAAATCATTTAAAGATTGTAATTTATTATCAACAACTTTGCTTTGGACACAATTTTTTATTGATTGTCGATGCTTTAACAGGCTTCAAAGCAGATGGTAGTCCTCAACTAAAGGCCCTTATGTTATTTACCTGTTATTCATCATCAAATAATGTGAATGTGTGTGCATAATGTAAGAGGACATCATCGAGGAATGCTTGCAAACTGATAGCTTTCACTTATGAAGTGCATACCCAAATCAAATCAGTTGCTAGTTATAAAATATATATGTAGGTAGACCAGGTCAACAAGGCATGGCTCTGGATCATCTCATTAATCATGCTCTAATTACATCATTTACCTCCTGCTAAGAGGTAAAATCATAGTAGTTACAGAAGTACTAGTTGTAGTACGCTTAGAATAAATGGTTATAGTGTTTAGGCTACCATATGAGTGTTTTGCTACCACCACCAGAGTTGCACCTAGCTGTTGGCACACTGATAAAGTTCCATGCATTGTTCTGTTTTATTCACCTTTGGACTCCAGTTTCGTACTCAATCATCTAATAATCAAACATGAGGATTACATCTCTAAAAATAAAAAGACTAACAAGATAGATGTTTATTCTAACAACACCTATCCTAATGATAATAAAAACAAATACTAACAATTATCCTAATAATAATCAGAACAACATTAACAACTATCCTAATACTTATTCTTATATAATCTCGTCTTGCTCTAATGATATGATCCTAATCAGTCCTCCTCCATTAAAGAAACTCAGCCTTGAAATCTTTCAGTGTTGGAAATTTAGGAACGTGGTTCTAAGCAACTCATTATGGACCAGAGGATTGGCTTCCCTGCCAAGTTAACCTTTGTGGCTCACTCCAAGGCTTGACTTATAACGTCATTTGAACCTTGTTTAGAAACAAAAATTTCAACGGTTTTCTTGTAGCTGCAGCCAGCCATATATGCATGACATTGCATCTTGAAGTTGCTTCTTAGATAGAGATAGATCAGATGACTAATCTTATGTTGCAATATACTTCGAGTAGAGCTTGTGGAATAACAAAATCAGTATGCTTAACCTCCTTGGAAACTAAAAGTGGCAACACCATTTTCTTCCTTCACATAATCATCTTTGATTTCCACCGAAGCTTCAATTCTAGCCTCTTCGTTTGTTTGAGTAGGCTATAATGATATTCTTGTACTCGGCAACTTCAATCATGAATGCGATCACATTAATTCTATTGGTTGGCGTTCCAATCTTGTTCTTAATAATAGATTTCTTCACCACCTTGTGACCAATCACCAATCTTGGATTCTCAGTTAGGATCAAGCTTGTGTTCCTCAACCTTGGTTATCGAATGGTAACTAGCAACACACCTTCTTTTGGTTTTCCCAGAAACACATCATATTTTTCTCACACTTAAACCTATTAAGCTTCTCTTCTTTCTTATGCTTACAATTCCTAATGATGACAGAAATTCAGGGGTTGGCTTAATCATTGCTGTAGTCTGTAGGTTAGGTTTTTGACCTGTGACTTGATGAAGGGTTTTGATCTAGGATAGTTACAGATGGATGGTGGATTATTTGACTTTTTTTCGTGCGACCAGAATTAAGGTTTTCCGGCACTAATACTAAACTGATGCACAATAGATTTAGGTGAAGAGAAAGGATTAAGAGAGCAGTGAACAAACTAGGTTTCTAATTCACACCAAAGAACCCGTATGATCTCTTGAGGATCATACCAATATCAGATTACCAAACCTCACCTATGGGTCAAACTCCTAACCATTCTTCTCCGACCATTTAATCGTCAATTTGGGGATTACATCTCCCGATATAATAACAAGAAGATAGATGTTTGTCCTAACAATACTTATCCTAATGATAATAACAAATAAATAACAAAAGTAAATACTAAAAGTTATCATATTAACAATCAGCCTAATGCATTCTAACATATTTCAATCTATTAATCTTTTGCAGTGAACTCTGTTTTGCTAGCCAAGTTGGTAGAATGGATATTCACACTCCAATTTGAAGAGTGTTTAGAATTAGAAACACTTTCCTACCGTGATCAGTTTGCTTTATCTCCAAGACTTCATGTGTGGGTATGTAATCTTTTTTTATGAAGCTAAGTATGCATATGAAGCCACTTAAAGGTATTTGATATAGCAAGTCATGAAATCCCTCTGGAATACTGTCCATCTATATTGTATAAATCAAGAGCAGCTTGAGAAAGTATAAGTACCTTTGCAATTTTTGGACCTCTATCACTCTAGCTTCAGGGTGCAGCAAAAGCAATTATAGTTTTGGGTTATGAACATTATAGATCATATATTCATAGATATTAGTTACACATATTCAGCCACATAATAGTCTTTAATGAATAGGTCTTGAAATCCCCCATGGAAGTGTGTACATTTGTATTGTATAAATCAAGGGAAAAATGAGAAAATACAAGTGCCTGTGCAATTTATGGATCTCTATGACTCTAACTTGACAAGTGCAGCAATGCTGTGTTATAGTCTTATAGATCATATATTATATTAAAAAGAACTCACCACTGCGAAGCTTTTCAGCAGAGCTGCACATTCCTCCTCAGCTACAATTTGCAACTCCAAAGCCTCCTGCATCTTAGAATCAATGGCATCACAGTCGGCTTCAGCGTCTCTCAACACAATGGAAAGAAGCTCCTTGTTCTTCTCAGCTGCAGCAAGACTGTCACTGACTCTTTCGGCAGTCTCGAAATCCTCCGACTCAACAGCTTCCTCCAGCTCCTTCTCCATTTCCTTGTGCTTTGAAGACGCAAGATTCAGCTCCTCCTCAGCTCTCCTTCTCTTCCTAATGAAGTCCTTGCGCTTGGCCGACACAGAAGCCACCGCTTGCTGAGCACAATTAAGCTTCTCAGCAATCTGGATCTTAATTTTCTCATATCTGGACTCCATTGAATCCTCTCTACTCTGCACTTGTGTGTTCTCTTCATCTTCCTCTTGTGGTATATCCTTTGATCTCAATTCCACAGACTCCGAATTGGGAATTGCCTCATTTATCTTCACCTGTTCTTCGACTGCCGAAGTGGCTACTGCCGCCATGGTTAAATCAGAACTAATTCCAGAATCAGGAACGATTTGCTGTTTTTCTTCATCCTTTGCTTCAGAAACAACCACAGGCAGTGATGAAGCAGAGGTAGCAGATGGCGATGGAGATGGCGATGGAGATGGAGATGGAGTTGTTGAGTAGGAGGACAGACGGAGTTGAGGCTGCATGTCATCAACTTCAACATTAACATCTTGAGATTGAGGAGATTGAGCTGCTCTACCATAGCCGATCCTTAGACCAGCTCTCTTCTTCTTCCTGGTGGAGGAATTCTGTGACGAAAGGGATCTGGCAAGGGGCGCACCTCCTCTACTGCTACCAACACTGTTAGAACTAATCGTGGTTGACGTCTGCAATGGCGATGCAAATGTTGTGTTAACATCAGTAGTACTCCGCGACGATGACGTTGACGACGGCGAAATCGGAGGATGATCGAGAGAGGTGGAGACGTCATCTTGAGATTGCGGTTGGACGAGCGTTAGATCCGAGAACAGGTTCTCATCCAGAGGCTCAAGTGAAGCTCCTCCGGCGATGGCGGTGGTTATGGCGGCGGGAGTCGGAGATTGAGGAGGTTGTTGCTGACTAATTTCACCATGATTACGTAGCTCAACAGCGCCATCATGCTTATTATCGTCATCTAGTGGAGATTTTACTGGTAATTGAGAAGAAGAAGAAGGATCGACGAAGAGGACCATACCTTCGAACAACGAATCCTCCATGTCATCCATGGCAGTGCCAGTGCCAGTGCCAGTGATTCCTCCGGCGGATCGCAGGCGGTTTTCCGATTACACAAGAAATTGAAACAAATTCTCAGTAGTTTGTTGAATTTTTGAGGTAATCAAAATCAAAATCAAAATCAAATCAAATCAAATCGAAACGCCTAAATCTGTATGATCAAACGACCACTGGTTCCAAGTTTTGAAGCCAGACCGATGCCAATCTGAATCCCCTTTTGATTCTTTGGGATTTCAATGTGTTCCTAAAGTCCACCTCCATTGCCAATAATTTTTTTAGCCTTTTTTACTTGATTTTTTTTTAACACAAATCTCTTTTCAGGATTTTACTCATACAAATGCACCAAAATCTTAAAAACCTAATAGGATTTTGAAGTTAAGTTCTTGGAAATTTGAAAACTTATTAAACATTTCAAACTCATATTTATGTAAAATCTCATCTTAGTAACAAATTAACACACTTTTATCGATGGTGTTTTTAGATTTCACTGTTTTTTATAAAACAAGACGTCGATGTTTTTCGCTTGTTAATAAACCAATAGAACCAACGTTAACTTTACGGTTTCTTTTTTATTTTGCTTGTTTACTGTATTTAGGACTAGAACACTCGTGGCTTTTCTAGCTGTACGATTCTGTGTTCACTGAGCTATGACTTTGGTGTTTTTCAAACCATTACGCTTTAAGGTCTTCATGTATTTTTTTATTTTCTTCTTGAATTGTTCCCTTGTGTCAATCGCGCATACTCCATGCCTATTGCCTAATATGTTACCTCCTGCATCAAAGTTGGGGTCTGGGCCAATTCTCGTAAGAAGACAAGGGAATTTTAGATTCTTTTAGTATCTGTTGGTGATTTTAGTGTCATCAATCATTTTTATAGTTGTGATTTATTAGAGACCGATTAAAGTGATAAGACAAACATTATGGGTTAACAGGTGCAAAGTGCACACTCACTGATTTTGTCTTTATCGCCTTAGATCGTCAAAGGTCAAAGGCTAAGCCCCCCCCCCCGGAGGTCCTAAGGACAGCTCCTGAAACCTCTACAAATTTGAGAAGAAGTTTACTTAAGAAAATTAAGGTTCTCTAATCATTGTGCCTTTGGACATCTTGTTGTGTGTTACCTCTGACTTAGAGCCTCTGATTCGGTTGTAATTATTTTATAATATTATTCATTAACAGTTGTAACTGCTATATAGTTACAAATCAACCATCATTTGTGAATACATAAGAAACGACAACTCTTAAAAACCAAAATGGATGTTTTAGAACATGAATATTAGGATGCAAAATCAACAAATTTATATTGATTTACACATTTGGTCAACAGGTGATAAAAATCAATATTCTCATATGATTACAACAAATCATTCAAAACTTCCATTAAATCATTCAAGTGGAGATTAATAGTTAGATCCACTATTAGACCTTAAAACAACTTTGAACCCTTCCAAATAATCAACTTGTCTCCATCTATAGAGTTGTAACAATGGTTGAACAAGCTTTGGAATACAAGATGAGATATACTTGGTTTATTTAGTTTTATTGATGGAAATAGATTAACATATTTCAATTTGGTTGGGATGTTACAAAGGTGAAGAATGATACCTCATGGAAATGGCTTATAGATTATTGTTGAATGACATAAAATTCATATAATATAATTGACAAGTTGAGAAGACCTCCCAAACATGCTCGCCCAACGTAAAGGACCATCCTTTTTTTATACATTATTTAAATTGAATGTTCAGCTGTCCTCAAATTGCTTGTATTCTATGTTGCAATCGGGAAATACCAAGATAATAAGAAATAGTAGCAATGATACTAATGCAAGTCAATTTATGCTTACCATGCATATATGAGGCTGAGATTACAAGGATAAGAGTTGGAGTAATATTGATAGTGTTAGACCATATGATGTGGTGTTAGAACACAAGGCATCACTTATGGTAAAAAGAGATATAGTAGGTATAGATGGAAATTTGACCCGTGAAAATGGGCAAGTGCATGTACCCTGACTTATTGGATTATGGACACCCCGCACTGGAAGGGTAACAAGGATTAAAAGAAAATGTATTAGGATCAGGAATGATACTGCCCGTAGTCCAACCCTCATATGTGTATGTGTGTGTGTATATATACATATATTATTACTATCTTTATATTCTTACTAACAGATACCTAGTGGATTTTTCAACCTATACATGGATTCCTTCCCCCGAACCTACAAGGGATTAAACCGGCATAAACAGTGAGCGGTGCATTTCCTACCCCATATCTACCTTAAGGGAGCATGTGAGTATAGCATGTTTAGAGTCCAAACTTTAAAGCATTATATCTCTTTACGTAAATAAAGAAAAGATGTAAAAAACACATGTTTAATACACCAGCTTTCATGTGCAATAGAATTATAAACTTTCGTTCCATACGTAATCTTGATTTAAATATAGCTGTTTCATTTACCACCACAAAACAACCGCCGAGAGTTGAACAAGACGACGATCGGTAAAGAAAACAGCCGTCAAGAGTTGAAATAAAACGACGATCGAAGAAAAACAAAACGAGATTCGACAGAGTTACTACGTAAGATCAAATAAGGCTACACACGATCGGTCGAGATCGAAAAGCCGCCACGTAGGATAATAGCACATTTGATAGGTGGATAGATTAGATGAAATCAAAAGAGTAGTAGAAGAAGAAGAAAATTGAGGAAAGCAAAAGGGGGAGAGTGAGGAGTAAACACGTATGCCATATGGAAACCCTCCATTTTTAGCCAAGAAAAATCGCCATGGCCCTCCTCCCTTGATTTCATTCAATTCCTTCACACCAACAAACACTATTGGATTCAATTCAATTCAATTCAATCCCTTCCCCCATTTCACCTCCGCCGATTTCAACCACCTTCGATTCAACAATGAGTACGGTTACTCTTTCGCCGGCTTCAACTACATCACCTGGAAATCCATCGGTTTTCTATCGGAATCGGAGTAAAACAACGACGACGGCGACTAGATATCGTCGGAGCAGATTCAGAGGGAAGCCCTTACGTGCTGCTCTGGTTGAAGAAGCTAGACCTCGTTCTCTGCCTCCAGTTAGAGGTAATAATAACAGCAACATCAATGGTGCCGCATCAGAATCCTCCATGGTTCCTTCCTCCAGAATCAGAACGGATGACATCCAAGCCGAGGCGAAGGCCTTGGCGCGTGCTGCAAACGCTTCCGTCTACAGTCCTGAGCTTCTTAAAAACAAATACGCTTCTCGTCCTTTCAAGGTGAGTTTGAGTTTCGAGTTTCTCAGATTCCACTCAAATTAAATTGTGCAAATTCGGTATTAGCTGATTAAGAATCACTCTACTTTGATAAGACGGTTGTGATTTCATTTCGTGATGTGAGAAATTGTGGTGCAAATTTGGAGTTCTACAAACCTAACAGGATTTATCCGTTTTAAGAATTGGATGTTCGTTTTATAGCTCTGATTCATGTGGTGGTATGATGAATTATAGGTGCTACAGAGGACTCTTTCGATTCTTGTTGGATTGGGTTCATTTGGGGTGAAACTGTGGATAGACCAGTTGCAAGGTCAGCTGGAACAGAACAGAAGATTGCGTGCTATCGAGTTGAGGGAGACCTTCACTAGGCTCGGTCCTACTTTTGTTAAACTTGGTCAGGGACTCTCCACCAGACCGGATCTTTGCCCACCGGAATTCCTTGAGGAGCTCTCCGAACTCCAGGTAAAACTATCGTTTCATTTATTTCCAATTCAATGCTGCTTGTAGCCTTGTACGGTTGTACCTTCGGGGTGAGTGTTTGGCGGTTGCTGAATGGTCTGGTGCTGGATGATTAAGTGGTCAGGATGATTAAGAGGCGCTTATGATATAGTGCAAAATGTAATATGGTGGTTTAATTGTTGAGAATGAAATCAGGGTGCTGAATGGTTGAGGGAGATCCGGGATACAAAAATCATTGAAGGGTTTAGAACCATTAAGAGGCAATCATTTTTTCTACCAAACAAGATTTACCACCGCCTCTTAATGGAACTATTAAGAGGTAAACAAACATCCCCGTAACTTGTTGTCACACGTTTGGTGCGAAGTTTAGGTAGTACAGGACACGACTGAGTCTCACTAGCGCTTGAGACAAGATTGGTAAGTTACTAAACAACCCATGTTGAATCAAAACCCTAAAACCTTACACAATGCTTTCACTTGTCTACCTCACTTTTGCCCTGCAAATCCTTCCAGTCACCGTTCCTAAATCAAATGTTTCCGGCATTAAATGTGATTTGGTTTATGAGTTTATTGCAACTATGTGTTTTTTTTTCTTTTTCTTTCTCTTTCTGTAGGGCTTTGACGTTTTCTTGCCTACTTATAAATGGTTAATGAATCAACTTTGCATTGAGAAGCCACTAAGACCTGATCTAAATACCTCTGCTTTCAGGCAGGGAAGATGCAAACTTTATTGTGCTATGTTGATGATGCAATTATGAAAGTTCATTAGTTTATAGATCGCCATCTTAACTTCAAATAGTCATTTCTATAAGTGGTTTTAGCAAAAATGAGTCGTTTCGTCTTTCACTTACCAATACTCTTAGCTATTGATTAGCTGTGATTCTTCACTTCGAGTTTCTGTTGGGCATCTTTTTTTTTATATATATTTCCCTGTGTACTAATCTTTTAGTGTTCATATATTAATATAATTAATAATGTATGCTTGACACCATGTTTGTGATCGACCAGGATGCTTTGCCAACGTTTCCAGATGCTGAGGCATTTGCGTGCATCGAAAGAGAGCTGGGGATTCCACTTGATTCCATCTACTCATCGATATCAACATCCCCAATTGCTGCAGCCAGTCTGGGTCAAGTTTATAAAGCCCAACTGAAGTATTCTGGGCAACTTGTTGCTGTGAAGGTGCAAAGGCCTGGTATTGAAGAAGCTATTGGGCTTGATTTTTACCTGATAAGGGGTCTAGGTTTCTTTATCAATAAATACGTAGACATAATTAGCAGTGATGTTGTTGCTTTAATCGACGAATTCGCACGAAGAGTTTATCAAGAGCTGAACTATGTGCAGGTTGGTTCTCTTTTATGACGAATCTGGTTGCACCAATAGTATATGCTCTCAAATTCAATTACTTTAAGAGTTCATGCAACTTTTTTTTGGAAGTATATGATATTTATGTATGGCAAATACTCACGCACACTCCTCACCTTGAATGGGATTTGAACCCTTGACCAGGGGTGGCGGATTTAGAAATTTAGGTGCCTGGGATCAGACTTAAGAACGTCGAAATTTTTTGGAAACCGAGTAACCCACTTGAACCAAAATGGTTTTCGGGTTAATGTTTCGGTTCCAATTATTCTTTTACTATTTTGGTTAAACCGAATCACATTTTACCATAATTTTATATAGTTTGTCTATAAATAGTTGGTATGAGGGTTTGACCATATAAAATAATTGACACATGATAAACCAGTTTATATTAAAGCTAGAATAACAAGATATTGAGATCGATTTAGTAAAATAATACGAAAGCACTAGATATTAAGATGCCTAATATCAAAATGCATTTAACAAAATAACACGTAAGATATTAAGATGACTTTAGTTCCTTTGGTTTTGATGGAAAAAACTCAAATGTATGGGGTCTTGTGACAATTGAATGGACTTTTTAAGTACGAAACTAAGTCATTTGTGAACCTTAATTGTTTTTCCAAATGACTTAGTTTCATACTTAGTGTTTAACTGGGGTCAAGAGACCCCCATAGCTTTGTATGTAGCTCCGCCACTGCTCAGGAGGCTGGGATACTGGTAACCTGAATACCGTTGGGCCAATGACCCTTTGGTTTCTCACAACTGTATTAGGTAAATTTTTACGTCATATAGGCAAGGTAGGAAAAAACATGGGTACGGTATCGTGTGGGTTTGAATGTTAATTTTGACAGGTGTGTGCAGGAGGGGCAGAACGCTAGAAGATTCAAGAAGTTATATGCCGACAAAGCAGACGTACTCGTTCCCGATATTTTCTGGGATTACACCAGTGTGAAGGTCTTAACGATGGAATGGGTCGAAGGTGTTAAACTAAACGAGCAAGCAATAATTGAAGGCCAAGGATTAAAAGTTTTGGATCTGGTGAACACAGGTATTCAATGTAGCCTTAGGCAGCTACTCGAGTACGGTTACTTCCATGCAGATCCTCACCCCGGGAATCTATTAGCAACACCCGAAGGAAAGCTCGCGTTTCTTGATTTCGGAATGATGAGTGAGACACCCGAAGAAGCAAGATTCGCCATCATTGGTCATGTTGTCCACATGGTTAATCGGGATTATGAAGCTATGGCTCGTGATTATTATGCGTTAGATTTTTTATCTCCCGATGTGGATGTATCTCCGATTGTACCGGCACTTCGGAACTTCTTTGACAATGCGCTAAACGCTACAGTGAGTGAGCTCAATTTCAAAACGATCGTGGATGGCCTCGGTGCTGTTCTTTATGAGTATCCGTTTAATGTCCCGGCTTATTATGCATTGATATTGAGGTCGCTTACTGTTCTAGAAGGTTTAGCCCTTTATGCTGATCCTAATTTTAAGGTTCTAGCTGCTTCGTATCCATATTTTGCCAAAAGGCTGCTCACCGATCCGAATCCATATCTTAGAGATGCACTTATCGAGTTATTATTCAAGGATGGAAAGTTCAGGCATGTGATTTCGTGTTCTTTTTCTTCTGAAATGTAATTATTTTCATCGGTTTTTGTTGCGCGAATTCATTTTCTAATTCTTTGCTTTTCTGCAGGTGGAATAGACTTGAAAACTTGCTTGTGCAGGGAAAAATGGATCGTGATTTCTCGGCAAAAGATGCGTTACAACCTGTTTTGAAACTGTTATTGGATCCAGAAGGTGAGGAACTGCGGACGTTGGTTATCAAAGAGGCTATTCGGGTAACTGAAGCGATCACTGTTGGCATGTTGGTTGATACATACAATTCCATTCCTGGCCCTTTGAAGGCGTTTCTTCCCAATGGAAATGGAATTGGTACGTCTCTGAGTGATGCCGAGATGGAGAGCATGATGGAGCTTAGACAACAGGTTTTGAGGATATGGGGACTTCTACGGTCATCGGATAGTCTCGATCCTACTATCCTACAACCAATTGTACAGGTCAGGACAGAACTCATGTTTTCTCATTCTAATGCTGACATATCATCTTAGGGGCTGTTTACCAAATGCTTACTGGGTAAGCGCTTCCAGGCAGGAGAAATTGCCCCCACTTATCATGCAATATTCTCGCCTGTTGGTAAGTGTATTAAACCCGGTAAGCACGACTGTGGTCTATGTTATGCCTCTTACTGGATAAGATCCTTCCTTGTCATACTCATTTGGTAAGGCAGATATCGATACACACTTAACCAGTAAGCATGTAGTAAATAGCCCCTTTAGGTGCGTTTGGTATGTGGGACAGGACAGTGCCGAAACTTGTTGCAATATTAGACTAGGATAGGACAGGATCCGAGTGGGACAAAAATGTATTTTTTTGCCCCACCAAAATAGGTGGAGCAAAAATCAGGATGATGGAGCAAGATTGGTAAATTACCAAAATACCCTTGTCGAATTTTTTTGTCCCACCAAAATAGGTGGAACAAAAATCAGGATGATGGAACAAGACTGGTAAATTACCAAAATACCCTTGTCGAATTTAAAACCCTTTTCATCCACCTACCTCTCTCTTGCCTGTCTAAGTCCAATCTGCATAGTGCATACCAAAGACACCCTTTATGTCTAAAAGAGACGTTATATGATTTAAAAAGTGTGTTGGTATGATTTGAAATAGGATTTTACATGATTCTCAATGCTCAACCTCATGATTTGAACCCTTGACCTCCAGGGAGATTGGGATCTACCCTAGCTACCGTTAGGCCAAGGACCCCTTGGTCTGAATCTAATATGTTCGGCTGTCAGTAATTGTGTTTTGTGGTGTAATATGATGTGTCTATGATATATTAAAGCTGATTAAACGAGTTTATATGATCAGGTCCTTCAAGATCCCGAGGCACAAAGTCTCGGAGGCCGTGTGTTTGGTGGAATCACGCAGCGTCTAGCTGCACGTCTGCTGCAACAAGTTCTTCGGTCACCCACAACAGTTCGTGCACCGACTTTATAGTACATTTAACATAACTAAACCTGGGCAATGATACGATCCGATCCAATCCAATCACATTCTTTCAACGTGTATAATAGAAATTACAAAGGAGAGTGCATTGCTTGTAAATTCGGACATTTATGAAATATGAACGCTTCATACTAAAGAATTATCACTTATATATTGACATTTAGGGCATCATTATGATGTTTTATCTGGGCAAGATTGTGCCACACCTTGATGAAACTGGTTGAAACAGAAAAGAAAACTACTCCAGTTCCCAGGTGGTCAGACTTGTAGCATAATTGTGGCATTCGTAGGTATATAATTTCTGATGATACATGCACCAGAATGTCGCTAGGTTTGAGAGGGAGGTAGGCGGGTGAAAAAGTTCTTCAGAGTTTTAGGGGGGGCAGTTTACTAAATATTTATTAGGAAAGCGTTTACCAATATCATTTATTTTTTGATTGGGCATGGTAAGGATTGAGAAGGCAAGAAGCTTATCCGGTAAGTGACAAGACAAGGACTGGGGGTTTTACCTGATAAATGTGGGAAACGACTATTACCTGGTTAGCGTTTACCGAGTCTAAGATGCTTGCCAACAATCTATTTTTATGGCCAAATATGTTATACAATGAGGTAAATGAAGGTGAATCTTTTGCTTATGTTGGTTTGACATTTTTTGGCTGGGCACTTAGTAAGAATTTGTTAAATATCATGAAAAGTTAAAAGACGGAGCGTTTAGGAAAAATTTATATGTAAATTATATATAAAGAGAAACTTATTTGAAAATGGGTATCTGACGAATATGAGTAATATGTGACGTCGGTTCATATATGCATATTGAAATAAGTTATTTTTTAAAGGATTTTCGTATGAACTATTCATTTAACTCTTTTCTCTTACGTTCTCACCATATTTAGTTGTAACAATTTACGTATCTTCCATTGTAATAATTAGGGGTGAGCATAACCGGGTACCGACCTTTTTCCTATGAAACCGGAACCGAAACCGCCTACACCGGTTCTTCAAATCTTGGAACCTGTCCCGGAACCATCGGGAACCGGTTCCGGTGCTGGATACCCGGTGTCAAAAAAATTTCCTTTTTTTGAAACATTTCTACTATTAGTTACAACAAACAACACATTTTTTTTTTTTTTTGATAAGGT
>LUCG01289681.1:0-13672 GCA_001633085.1 Carthamus tinctorius
CAATTCCATCCTCAAAAGCCAACCAAACATGGGAATCCCTGGGAATTGGATTCCAATTCCCCCCAGATTCCTAAGGATTCCAACGAACCAAACGCCCCCTAAGTCTATGGAATTTGAATTCCTTTTATATGCTGAAGGATTCTAAAATCCCTCATCTGATGGAATTCATTCCCTCAAAGATTTAGAGAATGAAATTTGATGGAACTAAAATCTATGGAATTATTTTGAATTTGAAGGAATGAAATTAAATTTGGGTCCATTTGCAATGCCCATTTTACCAACCGGGCCCATTAGTTTCCTGGAGGCCCAAAGGAATATATGTACACGAGATCGTAGCTGGTTGGGGGGAATCGTTTTCGACAAATTTCCTCTTTGAAACAGAATGCAAATTCTAGTGCGCAGATGCGGTAGGGTGTTGTTCTACGACAGAAATCCTTTAATTTCTTCTTCATCTTTTGTGGCTTATTTTCGATCTACTCCTACTTCCTTGGAAAAATGGGAGAACAAAGTGAGTTTTCCTTAAGTTTCTCCTTTCCTTTTGTTAAATTGGGATGATTTGGGTTTTCCATCTTGAACTGTAATGCCCCTTTAATGCTTGAACTTGTATAAAAGCATAAATTGTATGCCATTAGGACCTATTAATAATAGGTGAGATGGAAATTTTCAGAATGATGCCAAGTTTTATCGATAGAGGGGGATATGTTGAGAATTTCTCTTCTGAGGAGTTATTGCTAATCATAGTTGTTAAAAGTGAGCAAATTCACTAAGGGGCCGTTTACTTGACGTTTAACTTGTAAGTGCTTACCGAGTCAATTTACCTTACGGGACAATCATGAAAAGAACGAGAATCTTACTTGGTAAGAACCATAGCATGAACGAGTAGCGATTGCATGAACCGAGAGTCTTCCGGTAAAAGCTTACCGGGTAAATTGTTGTGTACGATACCATTTTGAGAGACTAAAACATTGTCCGATATGGTAAATGATGACAATGTTCAATTTCACCTATAAGCACTTACCGGGTAAGTGTTAAGTAAACGGCCCCTAAGGCTCCCGGCCTCATGAAGAAGATTTATCAAATAACTAGTCAAACCCTATGATTAAATCATGTTCTTATCTCTTAGACTTGTTAAAAAAGAGTTATTAAGTAGATGGTATAATATCAAAAACCCACCTTTAAATTTTGTCTCCTCTCTAAATACCCACAACTTAAAACCCTTCTCCGTTCTGCCCTCTACTGAAATACTGTTGGTTGATGCCTGCATTGGTGGCGTGTATCTTGATGCATATTTGATAAAATGCTCCTTGCATTACCAAGGCCTGCGCCTCACACTTGCGCCTTAGAAGTTAGAACTAACATCATCCATACAAAACATCCAACTAAACAGTCAAATCTGGAATCTATTTATGGGATAGAGGGAGTATTTAAGCATGTATGAATTGTCAAACCATGATATCCTTCAGGTCCAAGAATCAGATTTCTGGAATTACGTGAAATTGTCTACTTAGGTGTGTTTCAAGACTTGCCATTTTTTTGTTTGTGTTTTAGCTAGCTGAATAATGATAGTATACATACAGACTTACTCCACGAAAGGAAAAAGTAAAGCAAAGAATGGTTATGTGGGAAGGATCACACAAAGCTAGCGAAAAATGAATGTAGACAAAAAGAAAAATTACCCCCCAGTGCAGTTCACTCTCAATAAGGTATGAGATTAAGGGGCCATTTATTTGAGGCTTACCCGGTAAGTGCTTACTGGGTCAATTTACCTTACAAGATGAACATGAAAGGACTAGAATCTTACGGGTAAGAGCCATGACATGATCGGGTAAGAGTGATGACATGAACCAAGAGTCTTACCTGCTAAGTGAGATCGGCAACTCTTATCCGGTAAGAGCGTACCGGGTGAATTGTTGTGTACGATACCTCTTTAAGAGACTAAAATATTATCCGATATGGTAGGTGATGGTGTTCAATTTTACCGGTAAACACTTACTGGATAAGTGTTTAAGTAAACGACCCCTAATATTTGAGCAATCAGCTCCTTAATTGAGGACACGTAACAGCATATTTCATTTGCAATTTAGTTGAAAAATTATTACATACTCTTTTTGATAACTTAGAGTTGGAACCGGGACGTTGTTCCTTGCTAATCTTGATGACACAGTAAACATGAGATTTGCCACCTTTTAATAAAGGTCTAAGAACACCACCGTAAAAACTTATAATCTGATTGATGGTCAATTAACTTTCCGCTCATGAGATCTAGCGCAAACATATTGCTACAAACTACTTTCTTGCTCCTATGCATCTAGTCTACTGTTGGTCCTTTTGATCGGAGAGGAGATACTATCCTTTCAATAATATATGTGAACGATCCACTTTTTAGAAAAGGACAACTGTTAGTGTTCAAATGTCATCCTCAAAAGACATCACATTCTATTTATTTTTTATTCCTAGAAACTTTGAAAGTGTGTTTGACCAAATGAAAAATAACTAACAACTCCTTGCTCCTTTTTTCACATTTTAAAATTGCCATTTAAGCTTGTTGTTAGTTGTTACCCATCAACACATGCCTTTTATACCTTTGCATTCATAGTTTACTTGAATTTGACTAGTGATGAATAGCTTGGGCTGATGCATTGCATCAATTACATAGAGTAGGTACCTAAATTTTTGCCTTCAAACCTCAATGGATACGTGTTTTGCCTGGATCTATTGTTTCTTGAACTTTACCTTCGTATCGGAGTCCACTTGTCTTTGTGTATGTATTAATCCTGTGTGTTTACTTTTGCTTATTGCTTTATAGTTAGGCAGCCCGTTTGCTTCCACATTTGTGTTTGGATTGGTCACCGAAAAGGAGTGAGGACTTCGATAAATTATAATAAGTTGTACAACACATAACAGAAGGGATCACTCTTCCATGTGTGGCATGGATTTTAAGTGTAACAAACCAAGGTTGTAAAGGACGGAACGAGCCTCGAGGCGTTTTCTCATTAGTCACGTGAGGCATAAGTAACCCCTAAAAAGTAAAACAACAATATTTATAAATCCAGAGTACTTAACCAAAAAAACATAGTTTCATACTTTTTGTACCAAATAAGCAAACTATAAAGCCTATAATTTAGTAAAACTACTTGTTATAACTTACAAATCTTAAAAACATGAAACAAAGTTTTTAAATTCATTAGTTTCTAGTCATAAGATCATAAAAGGTGATTAATCTGAAAAGCACCAACACATATCTATAGCCATGATCATCATCCTTACCATCATCTTTGTCTTCTGAGTTTACTTGAATACTTTTTCTCTTTCTTGAATTTGAACCATCCCTTTCATTGCTAATCGTTGCGTCATCGACATTGTCTATTTCATCATTTCAATTGGCCGTTTATTCACCACCCCAGGGGAGGTTTTTAACAATCAATGGATCTTTTTTCTCTTTTTGCGCGTTCTTCTTGAAAGTCGATGTTTCAACTTCTTGTTGCACATAATGTATACCAAGCTATTTATTATCCCCGTGGTTAGACGTTCTTCTTTTTGTGTGGACTTGATTGAACGTACTCGAGGTTCACATTCAAAGCAAAACAAGTAAGCCCAAACGGCACCTCAACTCGATAAGTATCACACCATTGAACTATATGGTTCAATGAAAAAAAGAAAATAGTGAATATTATGTACAAAACTAGACTTATATAATTAAAAATAAATAAATTATGAGTATTTAGTCTACATGGGTGGATTCTTCACACATGCTAATCTTTGTCTCCGACATTGTTGATGATCCAGACATATATCAAATATAAAACACGTCAAAAACGCGCAGATGCAAAGAAAGCTTTGAACGATCTCTTCTTCAGAAGTGGCTACTCAAAGTTTACACTTGAGGTATTCCTTCAATTCTCTTATTTTATTGTTGGCCTTTATTGTATAGTTCTGTTAGTTTAAGGAAACAGTTTATGCATGGATAAACCTGTAGATATTTAAGCTTAAAAGGCTTGGTAGTCTAATTCTTGTATACTTCTGGCTTATGAGAATCAAAAATAGAAATGTCAAATGGTATGTTTGTGTATGTGTGTGTGCCCATGTGCATGTTCAACAATGTGATTAGCTGGTTTCTTGTAGTTGCCCTGATAATGGTGGAATCAAATGAAACCTCAGCTCACACTTTGTTTGAGGCCTAGTTTGTGCACATGCGGGGTTGATGACAGTTTCTAATTGGAGGGCCTAAACTTATTTTGAGTGATTGACCAGCGTACTTGGTTTTTTCATTGCAAACTAGCCTTCAATCTTCATAAAAATGTGAAGAGAAACCTCTATAGTTTGAAAGAGTAAGTGATTGTAGATAAATCTTGTAAATACAAATGCAAAAATGAACATCATATTTGACACTTTTGTTCAAGATCTCTTGTTCTTGCAAAGTTTAGAGTTCTTTGCATTTTTCTAGAGAGACGATCTGTATGCAAAGAAACTCCTAGTAAAGTCGGTTAATATTTCAATTTTGTGTTATATGTCACTGTGGGTTCTATTCACTTAGGAAGGAGAATAGGGATGGGACCCATAAAATAGAGAATGGAGGTAATGTCGTAAATGGATAATTTCTTAACCTTTTTCCGTTGACGTTCAACTTAAAACTGAAGGCTAGAATTTTGTGTTGGTTGTTGTAAATGCATGCATTGATTAATGTGCATCACTCAAATATGATTTGTTAGGTAGCGGTTGGTACATAAACATGATTGGACAGGACAGAATTTGACGGACAAGAGGCACGATTGGACTGGACAAGTGTTTGTCTTTGTCCGATGTTTGGTACGACTAGGACTTGATAGGACAGGACTAGACAAGTTGTTTGATCATTTTATATTTTGTATAATAGTTATAAATGACACAAACAAAGTAAATATTTAAGTTTGAAGTTATAAACATATTTACACAATTTCATATACATAAATTGGAAAATAGCACCAAATTTGAATTAATTTTTTGATATAATTGATGGTAGATAGATTGAATAAACTTGATTCGTACACATGAAAATATATGTTCTTTTTATCAAATTTGAAATATTAATAAATTGGTGGACGCACGTTGAAGGTTGTTGTGGCAGCAATAGTGGTGGAGGTAGGGGGTGGTGGTACTGGTAGCTAGTAGATGATGATGACTATGAAGGACGTGAAGATGGTGAATAGGGGTGGCGGTGGGAGCCGACAATGGTGGAGGAGGTAGTTGTGGCCGATGTTGTGGAGGTAGTGTTGGTGGTGGGTAGTGGTAGCTGATGGGGGAGGTGGTTGCCAATGTTGATGGCGGTGAACAGGGGCGGAGTTAGGATTTTAGATCAGAGTGGTCATCTTTAATGTAAACTTATAAATACATTAATAAAATAAATAGAAACAATTAGATACGGACACTACAACAACATTAGGTTTATAAAGTGTCTAGATTATCTAAACGTCCTAACAAAATGATTTATAAGACTTATATCTATTGGAAAAAAAGTTTGATGTCTAAAAGTGTTACAATGTGTTTATAGAACGTTTTTAGACATGTTAACATGTTTTTAAAATAAGTTCTCATATTAATCATTTTATGCGACATTTTGAAAAATGCCGTAAAGAACGTCTCACAAAAACTTTATTTTATAAATGTTATAAACACTTGTTAAAACGTTCAAGAACGTCTCGTAAAATAGCTAATACAAACTTTTTTTTTTATAAATGTTATAAAAACTTGTTAAAACGTTCAAGAACGTCTCATAAACCTACGTTAATACTTTTGGATTGGACGCTTTAGAATTTGGTCTTTAAACTTAAAGTTCTATTCTATTAGAACACCAACGAGATATTTTATCTTAGACGTCCTGTAAACTCAATTATATTGTAATGAGATATTGTATATGTGATTGGTGAAGTGATCTATTAAAATGTAAATGTATATAACCAATTTATATAATTGATATATTGACAAGTTTTCATTTTTTAAACATATCAAAGATTTTCCTTTCAATAATTAGCTGTAAGAAAAATATTGTTTTAAAACTTAGAAATTGATTATAAGCCACAATTTAAATTTATATTGAATAACAGAAAATAATATAAAAACTTAAAAAATAAAATGTTTGACACGTGAAAGCTATCTTCAAGAAGTGAGGGTTGGCCCAGGATAACCCTGGGCTAAGGCTGTCTCCGCCAGTGGCGGTGAAGACGGATGTGCGGATCATTAAAACAAATATCATATTAGGTTATGTATCAAATGAGGGTAGATTAGTAATTTTTAGTTTCTATGTCATTTTTGTCTCATCTTGTTTCACCTATTTTTTTGGAAGGTTATCCCAGGCTATGCCTAGACTAATCCGTAAGAAATCAGCCCCTAATAAACTTAGTGGCCACAATTGTTGTGTAGCCTTTAATTGAACCCTATGGGATATTCCACCACCTGTCTCACCAAGTTTGATTAGAGTATTTAAATATTCTACATTTTCTTTGTACTTAGGGTGAAGTCTTGAAGAAGAAGCAAGGAATAGAAAGATGGGATGGAGAACCGATTGATCGAACAGGTGACAGGAAAAAAAGAGACCCATTGAAGTCCTCAACTCACCGTACTAGTAAAGCTCATCGAAAGAGAAACAAAAGTAAGATTCACACATTATAATGCTGCCCCCTTTTCTCCACCATTTTATTAGATTCAAAGCTTATGCTGCTCTATCTATCTACTTGCTAGTCAAATCAAACCGCTATATGTATGCTCCCAATCAAAATTCATTAGTCAGAGAAGTCCATCTGTTTAGAGGTCGAATTAGGTATATGTAATTGAATGGCTGTGGTTATGAGGTCTTTCTTATTCCGGTTCAGAAGAGGTAATTCCTTCTGAATAACCTTAATCAACGTTCTTTATGTAATCAATAAATGCTCATTGACTTTTCAAACCATTGGACTGACTTTTTGTTGCAGACCAACCATCCTTCTTGTCAAAATGCAACAAAAAAGGTCTATAGTTTGCAAAAAGGTCTATGGTTTCCAAAATTGTTCTTTCTTGCAAAGTGTAGTTGTTTTGTTCTTATTCCTTTTTTTATTTGCATTTTCACTAGAAAGATCTGTTTGGCTTTGCAACAAAAAGCCAAGTACGAGAGTCCAGAAAGTCAATGATGCTATCAATAAGATTCAAAACTGTTGATTTTTGTTATGTCTGGTCTTGAGTTAATTTGCTCCAGAGTCTTTAGAGTTGTTGCAAAGATGTTATTTAGAGCTCAAAATGAAGTGACACGAGCATGCAATTAGTCAATTACTTGTATTAATGTTTTCATGGCAACAAAAACCCTTGCATAAACATCAAATTTTGTTTAACAAGTTAATAACCATTGGCAAGAAGTCTTAGAGGACTAGATAAGTCGATAATGAAGTTGAGCATAAGGTAGCTATCTTTTATCACACAACACTTCTAACCTTTGGTCAGGGATGGAGATGAACCAAAGGGGTGTTTGTGGTGGCACGTGCCACCATTTTGTTCCTCCGTCGTAGTGTAAAAAGTTATAGGGCCGTGAAAAGTGCCACTGTATTTATTTTGAAACTACAATGAGGAAGCAAGGTTCTGTTTGTAGAGTTGGTTTGCAAGGTCTTCTAAGTTCAAATTATTATGTTTCTGAAAGAAGTTGCAATGAAAGACTTGAACTTAGGACGTCACATATGAAAAGCACGAACTAACCAACACACAAGTGATTATTTTGTGAAAATATCCTTATATTTGTTTCTTATAGTCAAATTGGTGCCACAGCCACCATTTGAAAAAATATTTCTGGGATTATGGGTTAAGGATGTTATGTTCTTGTGTTATTGTTTTTTAGCTACAAACTCCATTTTGCAACAAATTATTCTATCTGATTGGGTTCTCAAGATTCCCATATTTTCTCATTGTTTTTGGTATTTTAGACCTTTAGGCTTTACTAATAACTAATAGTCAGCGGTCTCAATTTTTATGCAACAGAGGGAGTAAAATATGTTATGTCCCTGGCCTGCACATCCATAGTTAAAAGATTCTTGAAATGATTTTATTCATGTATTCGGTCTTAGTTTGAATTTCACCATGCTGTGTTGGTGATTTTCGGTTTATACACTTACAGGCAAGCCAAAAAAAGATAACGTTTTTGAGGAATTTGACGATGATCCTGGGATGCATTTCCAGGCAACATTTGGAAATCGATGGTATTCTTGGTCTTTCAAGTCGTGGGAAGAGTCTTTTTCACAAAGTCAAACAAATGGATTTGAATGGAGAGAGGATTCATATGGGACTAATAACAGAAATAAATGGAGGACTGCAAGTGATGAGGAGGAGTCCGATGATGATAAATCCTATGCCGTTGGTTCACATTCAGATAGAATTACACTTGGTTTGCCGACAAATGGTCCATTAAATATCGATGAAGTAAAAAATGCGTAAGTTGATGTTTAATCTTATATTTTTTATATATATTTGATCACATAAGTTTGTAATTACAACTTGTATTTTCATTTGCAAACAAAACCGGTTCTTGGAACATTGTTAAATTAAAAAGCAAGCCATTTTGGGTTAAAATACGCCAAATATGATCTAAATGTCAACAGTTAGTACCAAATTTTATCACTCATATGTTTTCTTGGCATTTAGAAGGAGAAGTTAGGTACAAAGGTTAAAAGTTCAAGCATTCATATAACTTGTGATGTCTCATCTCTCTCCTCGCAGTTTTCGCCTTTCAGCTCTAAAGTGGCATCCTGATAAACATCAAGGCCCATCACAGGTTAGTTTTCTATGCCTAACTATTTGTTATAAAGTTGAAAATAGTTATAAAAATTGAAGTTATAGGTGTTTCAATAGTACTATTGACTAACATACTCTTGGGTCCGGTTACCATTACATTTCCATCTTTAAACCCGGATACAAGGGAAGGGTGTTACAAACTTCTTTTTTCTATATAATTATTGATATGTGAATATAGAAAACATATAACAATTGAAGTTAAAACAATATCTTATTCATATAAAACCATTTAGATGGATCATAGTTACAATACATAATCTAGACTTTTCATACACGTATATTAAGGTACAATCTAATACCGAAACTATATAATACCAACCGAAACAAAAGTCGACTAATTGCTATATATTAGAATAACTTTCTTGATTTGTCATTTGTTGCCATCAAAGCCCTCAATCATTAATCTGCGATACATGCCAACTTTTAAACGATTTGAGTTGTTTAGTGATTACAAGCTATAAATGATATTGCATATAAAATCAATTTACAGCCTCATTCCAAATAAAAAATGCATGTTAACATACTTGGTCATCAACTTTTAAAATCTGTTTTCCGACCGGTGTGGGTGTCACTCCTGTCTGGTATTATTTTGGACCCCGTCAGGAGTCCGGGATCATTTCTTTGACCCCTTGCCACGGTACCCTTCTTTGGTAGAAGTAATTCTTTCTTGTAAAGAACCCATTTCGGTACTAAGGGTAGGTTGATAACCCACAACGGAAGGCATTGTACCCAACAAGGCGGATACTTCGGATCTTGCTTGGACAAAACGGAAGATATTGTCAATAACCGCCTCGATGATTTACATTATGTCCAACCTCCTTTTAACCACAAAAGACAAGTTCTTTATTTTCTGCTAGTAAAATCATCCGTGAATATTACTTACTTTAAGTTCTAGTGAGTTACATGAATCGAAACGTAAAATCTGAAAGTTAACATGTAAGAGGCATGTTTCTAGTTCTAAAATTCAAGTAGAAACCATGTAAAATCAATAAATTTTAGTATGTATTCACAGGTTAATATAACCAAAATCAGAACATGTAATCACCTTGTTTTTAGCTATCCTCTTTCTTCTTAGCTTCTAACCTTCTCTTCTTGGTTTTTCCTTTCTTTCCCCACTTCAAGAAAAAATGGTTGTGTACTTGTATTTTTTACTGTAGGTTGCAGTAAAAAGAGCAAAAAAAAACAAGAATGAGACTTCTATTAATACCAAAGGTTGAGGAGCTTAGAACTAGGTTAGTCACACCACTTGATGTGGCCTCCTCCCATGCACCACATGCCACCATAGAGCACCACATGACACCACTAACACCTCATACATCCACCACTAACATCCTCTTTTTTTTCTGTTCATTATTTTAGGGACAACCCCTTTTTCTGTTTATCATCTTTTTAACAACCCATTTTTCCTGTTTATAGTTATATACAACTCTTTGATTATTAATATTTTTCAACACTTACATTTTCTGTTTTTATTAATTAAAACAGGTTGTTAGGTCTTCCCTTCTTACACAAGATTTCGTTCTCGGAATCTACTTCTTTAAACTAGATAGGGAAACTTCGGTCGTATTTTCTTTAACAGATTTGGGGTTTTTCTGTGAGTATTATTGAGAATAACATACAGAATTTATACAAGAAGATAGGCTAAAAATAAGGAAACTACCCTATGAAATCCCTGATTTTATGGATAATTACATATTCTATGGGATTGTATATGATCTCCTATTAAATACAAATTTATTTCGATTTTCCCACACTCCCCCTCAAGCTGGTGAGTGGGAATTTCCCATTCCCAGCTTGGAAGTAATCTTTTCAAATAGTGGTCTGCTTAACCCCTTAGTGAAAATATCTGCAAGTTGCTCATGAGTTGGCACAAATGGAATGCATATTAGGCCACAGTCTAGCTTCTCCTTGATGAAGTGTCTGTCAACTTCGATATGCTTGGTCCGATCGTGCTGAACTGGGTTGTGACTTGTGAGCTATGTTTATTGCTGGCTGACTTGTTGTTGCATTAGAGTTTCATAGGTATATCCCACTTAATCTTCAGATCGTTTAAGATAATCTTTAGCCATAATAGTTCACATATGCCATGGGCGATTGCTCGAAATTCTGCTTCTGCACTTGATCTTGCTACAACACTGTTTCTTGCTTCTCAATGTTACAAGGTTTCCTCCAAGGAAGGTACAATACCCTTTTGTTGATCTAGAGTCAACTTGTGAGTAGCATAGCTTGCATCAATATAGGCTTCAAGGGTCACACTTGTTGTTTCTTTCGAATAGAATTCCTTTTCCTGGTGTTTCTTTGAGGTACTGACTGATCATGCTCACATCATATGCTATATCTGGCCTGGTATGAGATAAGCATATGAGTCGCCCTACAAGGCACCAATACATTGCTCTGTTTACCATCATATGCTAACATCCTTTTTCATTCCAGGCCACCAATATAGTAACTTTAGATCTCTATACATCTTATCGATGCTAGGGTGAACGGAGCATTTGGACTTAAGAGCATCGATTAACAAGACCTCTCGGTGACTGCTTGTCAATGGAATCCACAGTCTTCCATTAATCTTTTACATACCTTGTTATCAGTTTCAAGGGAGAGGATATCTATTTGTTACCGTTCTTTTATTTAATTCTTCGTAGTTGATGCACATGCACATTGACATGTCTTTTTTCTTAGCGAATAGGATTGGTGCACCCTTGGTTTAAAAATGCACGCCTAATGCGCGATGCGCTGGCCAAAACGCATCAGGAAACCTGATGCGGTGGTGGGTACGGGATGCGCTAGGATGCGGTCCCTGATGCGTGATGTGATAGGATGTGTTTTTTTTGTCTTTTTGGGCTTTTATATGTTAGGTTTTTTAATTTTAGTTGCTGGGTTTTTTATATGTTGTCCTTTTTGGGCTTCTACTGACCTAATAAAAAGTCACTTCCCCCTTGCTTTCTCTCCCTCCACGGTTGACGCACACAGCAGGTTCTTGAAGTATCACTCTCTCAGGTAACGAAATCTGCTTCTACTCTCTCCACGGTTCACTCTCTCTCACTCGAAATTTTTGCTTCTAATGCTTCTTCTACGATAGTCGGCCGATTTATCACTCTCTCTCTCACTCAGAAATTTCTGCTTCTGATGCTTCTTCTGTTCAATTAGCTCCACATCATTGTGTGATAGCTGGTACTATGGATGGGTTGACATCTATTTGCTTACATGTATCTACTTTCAGCATCCCTAAGATAAGATGCAAGACTAACAAACAATCAAATATAAAGAATTTTCTGCATTGGATATTTTTAAATGAACTTTGGAGCCTGAGTTTTAATCTGAAGTTGGCATTCTTAGGTTGATTGGTAACATGGTTGTGAAGATAGTTTTTTTATTTGATCAAATCATTCAATCTGATTGATGAACCAGACAAGTTAGCACTTAGCTCTCTTGTATTAGGAAACAAAGTATAGAATTCTCGCTTGTTTCTTGTTTGGGGATACTTCTCCAAAATGTATCAAACTATACCTAAAAAGCTATTGTGTGTATCCACCTACCAAAAATGCTTTTTAATGTATCATTTTTTTTTCTATTGTGTTACAAAATTACCTGCTACTTGCTTAGCTGGTAAACCATCGCCGGAGACTGTCGCCGTTGACCCAGAACCATCGCCGGATATCACCTGGCAACCATCTCTCCACCGTTGACCCAGACCCAAATCTACCCACTTTCGCCGGACTAATTCCTTCACCGGACTAATTCTCCAGCCACCTGCTACTCCTTCATAGGACTAATTCCGACCGAACTCCAGTATTTGGTCAACCTCGTCGTCCTCAAACTCTCCGGCAACCATCCTCAACCCTTCCGGCAAACGTGATTGACCACCGCTAGCAAATGTCACCACCGCCACCGTCGCAAATCCATGTTCCAGCTTCTACCACCGTCCACACCACCACAGCCAACCTCCACAGTCCATCCAGAACCGCCGCCCGTAAACCATCATCGCTGCCACAAACCATCACCGCCGTTGCAACCATCGATTCCGACCCATAACCTTCGGCCTCCATCCCCAACTGCCGCTAAGCGGTTGATAACCGGTTGAGCAGGTCACCATACACACAATAACAAATTTTTTTTTATACATTAAAAAGCGTTTTTTGGTAGGTGGATAGACAATGATTTTTGGGTATAGTTTGATAATGATACATTTTGGAGACTAAATAAAACTGTTGTTTTTTTAATACTTGTGCTTGGAAGTGTTTTGCTATCGGAGAATTGCTGACACATGGTACAACAAGGGCAATATATTTCTAGTATCTAAATTTGTCAGCAGGAGTGCTTCCTTGTTCTATTTCAAGTTTCTGTTTAGATCCAAGTTTTCCTGTTTCCTTCTAGTAACATATTTTCTTCAGTTATGGCTCAAAGACTAAATAAAACTGTTGTTTTTTTTAATGCTTCAAGTTGTTTGATGCCTGCCACCACAACATCCATCGATCACATAGACGACAATAGGAGGAATAGTAGCATTCTTATCACTACCGTGTTTCAGAATCCGTTCTTCATGTCTAGGTTTATTTAACAGGAGTTTCAAAAGGTATACCCAAGTAAAGTATTATTATTCTTGGTGCCTAAGGCTCGATAGCTTTGTATAAATGAGAGGTTTTGATGTCATCATGTAAGTGAAGATCTGAATGCTGCTGGATACCCATCAGTTGCAAACACCCTCATCCAAGTTCTTCTGTCTGAACTATGCCCTAACTGCCAAAAGGGAAGAAGTACCTGAAACCTACATTTCCCGGTGGAAATTGGTCATATCGAAAATGTAACCATAAGGTGTCTGAATACAATGCAAGTCTATTCATTCATGATGATTCATGAATAGAAGGAAATGCATAAAGTGTTAGAA
>LUCG01289796.1:0-11933 GCA_001633085.1 Carthamus tinctorius
GTAAGATAGTGGAAAGCTAATGTGCTGCTGGAAAGGTGGTATGATGGTGGTGCGGGTAAGAATCACCTTAGAAAGTTATGCTTGTCATTTGAACCTTTCTCTCTCTATATATATAATCTCACATTTCAGGCATTGGTTTTTCCAACCCCCATTTTTCTTGAAAAATGGCATATGGTCTAAGACCTTGTAAGAAAGTACAGTACACTGATTATGCTGCATAAAATTGTGAACCTTTTTCATGATGAACGAGAGACAAAGACTTGCTCAGCTCTTGAGAGTTTGCTCAAAAAATTTGTTTTTTGATCAAGGGCAGCAGGTTCATGGTGCAGCACTGAGGATGGGTTATGGGTTAGACTTGATGATCAACAATGACCTCATAGACATGTACGGAAAATGTTGCAAGGTTGATATGGCACATAAGGTGTTCGATAAAATGCCTCAAACAAACGTTGTTTCTTGGACATCTCTTATGTGTGGGTACTTAAATCAGGGCAATGCCAGAAGCTCGTTATTACTCTTATGTCGAATGGGAAGTGCCATGATGGTTAAACCAAACGAGTTTACTTTTTCAAGCAATTTTAAAGCTTGCGGTTTCGTCGGTGTTCCTGAGAATGGGATGCAGATTCACGGGTGGTGCTGTAAAACAGGCTTTGAGTGGTTTTCTGTGGTGGGAAATTCCATGATTGATATGTATTCGAAATGCGGAAGAATTGATGCTGCAGCCCAGGTGTTCGATGAAATGCCTGAGAGAAGTTTGATAACTTGGAATGCAATGATAGCGGGATATGCAGTTGGACGAACCGGTGACAAATCCTTGGTATTGTTCAAGGAAATGCAGGTACAAGGAAATGTACCCGATGCGTTTACTTTTACGAGCACTTTAAAAGCTTGTGCAGGTCTTGGAGAGTTGTGGGCCGGGAGGCAAATCCATGGCTTTTTGATTTCTAGTGGTTTTCAATTGTCACAACAAACAATTGTTGCAGGTTCACTTATTGATTTGTATGCAAAATCTGGGAACTTATTCGATGCACATAAAGTGTTTGATCAAGTCAAAAGCAAGAGTGTGATATCTTGGACATCATTAGTTGTAGGTTATGCTCAGGAAGGAAACTTGTCGAAGGCAATGGAGTTGTATAGGGAGCTTAGAAAGAGTAGCATTCCGATTGATGGGTTTGTTCTCTCTAGCGTGATGGCGGTGTTTGCTGACTTTGCCCTTGTTGAACAAGGGAAACAAATGCATGCTTACACGATAAAAGTCCCTTTCGGTCTAGACATCTCGCTGGGAAATTCAGTTGTGGATATGTATCTCAAGTGTGGTTTAATAGAGGATGCCGATAAATTCTTTTACGAAATGCCCAAAAGGAATGTGGTATCTTGGACAGTCATGATAACCGGTTATGGAAAACATGGTCTTGGTAAAAAGGCGATTAACATCTTTGAAAACATGCTGTTAGAGAACATTTCACCAGATGGAGTGACTTACTTGGCTGTGCTCTCATCTTGTAGCCACTCTGGGCTAGTTAACGAGAGTCGAGAATACTTCTCTAGATTATGCAATGACCCCACAATCAAACCGGACGTGGAGCATTACGCTTGCATGGTGGATCTCCTTGGAAGATCTGGGCGTTTGAGAGAAGCAAGAGATCTTATCAAGAGCATGCCTGTTAAGCCGGATTCAGGAATCTGGCAGACATTGCTTAGCGCTTGTAAAGTACATGGAGATTTGGAAATGGGACGAGAAGTTGGAGAAATTCTCTTGAAAATGGACGGTATAAGTACTGTAAACTACGTGATGATGTCAAGCATCTACGCTAATGCTGGCTTCTGGAAAGAGAGTGAGAGCATTAGAAATTCAGCCAAGGTGAAGGGATTAAAGAAAGTAGGTGGACAAAGTTGGGTGGAGATCGATAAGGTAATTCACTTCTTCTACAATGGAGATGAGAGGCATCCATTGACGTCGAGAATCCACAAAAAGTTGCAGGAAATCGAGAAGAGATTGAAGGAAGAGGTGCATTACGCCTATGAAGTGAGGTTCTCGTTGCATGATGTGGAGGAGGAATCAAAGGAGGAGAGCTTGAGAGTTCATAGTGAGAAGCTGGCGATAGGGCTCGTGTTGGTTCATGATGACGAGATTGAGAAGGAAGAGAGGGGATATGTTCGAATTTTCAAAAATTTGAGAGTGTGTGGGGATTGTCACGAGTTTATAAAGGGTTTGTCAAAGATATCGACTAAAGTGTTTTTGGTCAGAGATGCTAATAGGTTTCATAAGTTCGAAAATGGTGAGTGTTCTTGTGGAGATTATTGGTGATAAGGCCTTGCTACATTTGTGTTTATGTTACTTGGCTGCAAAGATTGCTTCCATTACTTGAACTAGAAGTGGGCATATGCATATCTGAGTTCGTATCCAAAGACCGTTTCCCTTTGACATTGAGGTGGGACTGCTGGTTATCAATACTTTGTAGAGAATCTGATGGCGGACAACGGATGTGTAGTTGTGGAGGATGGTTTCTTTGGTGGAAGTCTGGGGAAGTATTTCAAAAACCTGTTGTTTTCATGTGGCCGGGAATGGAAGCAGAAGTCTAAATCTTGATCACAGAAAGGTATGCTTACACATACTCCCTTGTTACTGTATGATTCACAACTTGATAGATTGGACTCCTTGGAGTATAGGACGATGGAAAAATATTTGACAACTGAGTAGAGTAAATATTGGTCACTCTGCTGGTCAAACAAATTCTTATGTTCGTATGTTGATGCGAGAATGACATCAATACAGTGAGTTCTAGTAACCTCATTTAATATGAAACTTCTGTTTCATGATTTTTTTTGTTTGAAATAGGTCATCTGGTGAACCCACTCTTGAGATGTGCTTGACGTTTAACACATTTCAGTTTTGAAAAGAATTAATTTCATCGGCTTTTGCTTTTAACTTAAGTTAATGTTGTAAGAGATAACCAGAGGTTATATATATTTTGGTACTCAACCAGTCAACATCGAGTAGACTTGCCATGAGTCACAAAGTTTGGTAGAGATCTGTTTATTACAACCTTTATTACATCTGATAGTGATTGTTCACTTTACATCAAATATGTATTATTAGATATTACTTGTTTGATAACATAGGGTTCAATTACCATAGAGGGAAGATTCTTCCATGGGGGTACAACAATAATCTACAGCATATATGGACATCGGACTTCTATAAAATCATTATCTGATACTTTTCTTAGGAGTTCTTGCTGAAGAGAAATTGTTAACCAGTAACTGCAGATGTTATTAAATATGACTGGAGCAATTTGATCTTGAAACAAACTATGAGTTTGAGGAATTTTTGATAAATTAATTTTTAGATCAAAAAGGCATGGTACATTAGTTGCTTACCTTCAACAAAACTGGTTATCAAGGGGATATGTGAAATTACTTATCAACCCTTGGTTACCATTACCATAGATGACATTTTTCCATCTTCAATCTGAAAAGGGTAACATGATCATCTCATTCTTCTACCGTAATTGAGACACTTTTCCATCTTCTCGTGTTTCTGAAGAAAAAAATTGATGCAACTTGTAAACAGTAAGATCTGTTAAGCAGAGGTCCATTGCATGAGTTTGATCTTTTTCGTTTTTGTTTACTGCATTATATGATGAAATTTTATAGGTTTTATTATTCTGCAACTATTGTTCTCCTACTTGTGTTCACAAACCTTGTTTATATGAGATCCAGATTAATTGGGGTAGTGTATTCTTAAACGGGTTTATTGGGTTGGTAATGATTTTAATTCAGTCACATATTCCTGATGCAGAATGCTTCTCACAAAAAGGAGGTGGAAATTGTTGCTTGGAGTGATTTGATTGCTTATGTAGTCTATCATATCTATCAATGTGTTTTTGTGCTGAAACAAGCAAATATGACCAATTTGGTTTAGTGAATACAGGCCCCTCTGGTAATTTACCTGGAAGCTTTCTGCTTAGCCTCTTTCTTCTTGTAAGCCATTGCCATCAGTTTCCAAATTACTTGTGTTTATCCTTTACTTGTTTGAATTTGCATTAGAGGTTATCCAGCTTTGAAGTTTGTGTCATCTATACTAAATTCCAAAATTTGGTGTGAAAGGAGTATTATTCCCATGGGTTTAGTTTTAATGTGACCAATCTTACATGAAAAGGAAAACAAAATTCAGCAACTTTTTTGCAAACTTAAAAACATATTAAAATTTGAAATATAAAATTCATGCAACAAAGACTTTTTGTTTGGAAATTTCATTTCTAAAGTAAGATTCACCGCTTGCTTTGGTGTGAATATGTTGTCTGCAAGTATGAATGGGATGTTCCGAGTTGTTCTCAGATGTAGGAAAGGTAATGGACGATATCTAATGCAATCTGTTTCTTTTTTATTAGGGGAGTTGAAAGCCAAGCCGTGTTAAATGTAAAGATTTGCGGAGTGAAAAGCAAAGATGCACAAAAAAATGTCGGATACGCGAACCAAACCACTTGGTCCTAGTAAATTTCCCAAAATACCCTTGACTTATTTAACAACGTTATGAAACCTTTGGATCCTAGTCATGAATAGCGGTGAGCATAACCGGGTACCGGTCTCGAGAACCGGAACCGGGCTCGATCGGTTCCGTGTTTTAGGAACCGGAACCGGCTGTTTCAGAACGGTTCCGGATCCAAAGGCGGGTACCCGCTTCTGATGCTCACCCCTAGTCATGAAGTTTTAGTGTACCTTCTTCATAAATGAGATGAAACCACAGGGACTAAATTTGTAATCATCAACTTAGGCTATGCTTGGCAAACTAGCTGATAGCTGGTAGCTGATAAACTAGCTGTTGATTGATAAACTTGTTAGTAGCTGATAAGCTAGCTTATGAACAAATTATGTTTGAGAAAAACTAGCTTATGAGTATTTTAAATGACCAAAAAGAGCATCTTTGAATTTAATATTACGCTTTCTTCAAAGGATGGCTGCTTCCAAGCCCACCTCCTGGTTGTCGGATTAATATTAATAAGGGTATAATTGAAAAAAAACTACAAAAAACTCCTCAAAAGCTACTCAAAGTAGCGTTTCAAAAATAAGCTAGTTTCTGGTACATGTTTGGATGAACTAACTTATAAGCTAGCTTAGCTGATAAGCTAGCTTATTTTTACCATAATGTTTTATTTGAATACTTTTGTGGCTAATTTTAGAATTATTGACAAGTTGAGTGGTTTAGTTTAAATTAAACCATTGTCTTTCCTTCTTTCCCAAGGCATCTCCTTGTTTCGCTCTTCGTTGTTCTTGACAAACTAAACTCTGCGGCAACAGTTTTCTTCTTCGATCCCGATAACTAATCAGGTATCTCTTCGATTTAAACTTGTCTCCTTTTTATAATCGGAAAATATGCTTCCATTCTATGGTTTTTAGTGTAGTCGATTTAATCATTATATGTAGTTTGGTGGGACTACGATTTAGGGTTCCCATTCTGCGTAGTTGGTTCATACCGTATTTTACGTATCTCCATTCTAAGCTCGGTTTCTAGTTTTTCCATAAATCTGTGGAGGCATTAATTTTTTAGGGCTTTTAGCATCTTCCCTGGATTTGATCGGTTCTTGATTGCTGAGTTGAATTTGTGTTAGTTATTGATTATTATAAAATTATGTTACAAGTACCCTGTTTATCCGTCATTTATTATTCTTTATCTAGAATTAGGATTTAAAGATATTGGGCACTGTTATTACTGGCCATGTTGGCTTACTTTTCTCTCACTTTGTATCAAACTGAGAATTTTCAGTCTGTTAATGTCTTTTCCTTAAAGAATTTGGTTTTGTCTTCTTTTGGTGTTACGATGCATGAATTCTTGCTGCAACTGTTTGTTTCTTATATTGGGATTGTGCTTTTTATGTGCTGCTACTTTTTTTGGTTTATTGATTCTGTTCGTAGACAACTTAGAGGTGTTATGATTTCTATGATATGATTCTGAACTTTGTATTGCTCGGTTAGCACAGCCGTGCCACCTCATATTAAGGTGAGTGCAGGTTGTTTAGTGCATTAGTTTTTAGGGTGTATATATTTTCCCTTGTGTTTTGAATTTGATATGTCCTTCATGTTTTGCTTGCCTAGTTATGATTAACATGAACTAAATTCTTGTAAAGCTCAGTTTTATACGTCAATTTTTGTAGTTACTTAGCAACAGAATGCTTGAGTTATCGGCTTATCGCTAATGCTGTTAATATCTTAACTTAAAGTTGTCTAGTTGGGCTGGTCAAACGGTTGGGAATATTTCACAATAACCTTGAGTTTATGCGTTCTGAAATCCACCTTCGGTGTTCCTAATAAATCATTAGGGGTGTTTCAATAGGTGGTGGGACTGATTTCCCAAGTCTTCATATAAACTGCTTTTTCTGACAGCTGTTGCTTTGTAACTTAAACTAAGATTTAGGTTTTTTTTTGCAAGAATATTTCGTAACAAATTCTTGCCCTTTGATACATTGTCTCGCTCTACCTTACGTTAAAGCCCCTAGTTTTTAACTTCTATTTGCTTTTAAAAACTTGTGTCTCCTCTATTTTAAGTTGAATTTTGCATATTTCTACATGTTGGAACTTGTTGTGACTTCTGTTAAGTTGAATTGCTTCTTTTTATAACTTTGTCTGGAATTATGAAGTTAATGTCTAGAGTCACTTACACATAATTAAATATTTATTTGCGACTGGAATTTCATGAGACATGCTCTTATGATTTAAACCTCTTTGCATAGACTGTGCAGCTCAATCTCTGGGAATTTCTTACCCTTTATCAAAAATTCCCATTAAAGATTCTTGTTGTCTGCATTGTGACATGTATGAATTTCACGTAAAAAGTTACAATGAAGCTGAAATTTAATAACAGTAGACCGTCCCTGCAGTTGTTTAGCATTTCAACAACATAGAATGTTCAAGTAACTGGGAGGTGTTGGTATCTATACCTTGTTGGTCTTTATGGTTCTAATTATGCACCCGTTTTATGCTCTTTTGGATCTTTCGTACATAATACTCTACGTTGTCACTATTGGTGCAGCATATTAATATCTATTTTATGTTGCACATCTGATATTGTTCATGCTAATTAGATGTTTAAGACAAACTCATTAGAATCATGTTATCTTTGTCATTGAAGTCTTTCTAACTCTTCTATGTTAACGTATTCATTAACTTCAATGCATTCAGCTTCGAGATGTCATCATCATATCTTCCAGCCACAGCCGAGTCACTTGACATGGCTTCAGAAGCCAAAAACCCATCAGAGGCTATCACCATTCTTTATCAGATCTTAGATAACCCTGCTTCTTTTTCTGAAGCACTACGGATCAAGGAGCAGGCAATTGCTAAATTGTCTGATCTTCTCAGGGAAGAAGGTAGAGGCGAGGATCTCCGTGGTCTTTTGACCACACTGAGGCCCTTCTTTTCACTGATTCCAAAGGCCAAAACTGCAAAAATAGTAAGGGGTATCATAGACTCTGTTGCAAAGATACCAAACACCACTGATCTTCAGATATCGCTTTGCAAAGAAATGGTGGAGTGGGCCCGTTCTGAGAAGCGTACATTCTTGAGGCAACGTGTCGAGGCCAGGCTTGCTGCTTTGTTGATGGACAGCAAGGAGTACTCGGAAGCTCTCACCCTTCTTTCTGGATTGGTAAAAGAGGTCAGAAGATTGGATGACAAACTGCTCCTTGTCGATATTGACTTGTTAGAAAGCAAATTGCACTTCTCATTGCGTAACCTCCCCAAAGCAAAAGCTGCACTCACGGCTGCTAGAACAGCTGCAAACGCAATCTATGTTCCCCCTGCTCAACAAGGTACCATAGATTTACAGAGTGGAATTCTCCATGCTGAGGAGAAAGATTATAAAACTGCCTACAGTTACTTCTTTGAAGCATTTGAAGCATTCAATGCTCTTGATGATCCCAGAGCAGTTTATAGTCTCAAATATATGCTGCTATGCAAAATCATGGTGAACCAGGCTGATGACGTGGCTGGAATTATCTCTTCAAAAGCATTGAAATTCTTAGGGCCAGAACTTGACGCAATGAAAGCTGTTGCTGATGCTTATTCAAAGAGGTCACTAAAGTTGTTTGAAACCGCCCTTCAGAATTTCAAGGCTCAGTTAGACGAAGACCCTATTGTCCATAGACACCTTTCCTCTCTTTATGACACACTGTTGGAGCAAAATTTGTGCAGGTTATAATTCCGATTGTTGCTATTAGAGTTGCCGACCTTTCAAATGATCATACTTAACCATCACAGTAACATACCATTATTCTTGTGAAAAATGAAAAAGACGAACTGTAACTTTTTATGAATGAGCTATTTTAGTCTTTAGAAAAAAAAAACAATGCTAATGGTTGCTATTGGATTATTTACACTTGTGCTAAGTACAGTTTTGCATCTAAAGAATTTAATGGTTCACACATAAAAAACACCCAAATCACCTTGTGTTTTTGCAAGATGATTTGGCAATATCAGTCTGTATTTTACTCTAGCTTTTTCATTCTTTTTACATCTACATAATTTGTAAAAAACAGCTTGTTTTTGCAGACTATAAGGGCTCTTTCTCTTTGGTTCATGTTTGAAACAGTAATTGCACTAATTGCTAATATGAACTCATATGTTGCTGTTTATGTTAGTAATTTAATCATACAACATATTTACAGATTTTGGTGTAAAAACTTGTGCAGATTGATTGAACCGTTTTCAAGGGTTGAGATTGCACACATTGCTGGACTGATTGAGCTTCCAGTGGAGCATGTGGAGAAGAAACTGTCTCAGATGATATTGGACAAGAAGTTTGCTGGAACACTGGATCAGGGTGTTGGTTGTCTCATCATCTTTGATGATCCAAAGGCAGATGCAATCTATCCTGCAACACTTGAGACCATCGAAAACATGGGCAAGGTTGTGGATAGCTTGTTCATGAGATCAGCCAAGATAATGGCGTAAGCAGATTCTCAGGTTCATGTATATTTTGGTTCTTCTATGTTATTTGACCGCTTTCATCGTCACAATCTTAATTCTTTAGATTGAAAAGAAAAAAATGAAATATCGAGCAGATGCATTGATCTGTGGATTTTGTTGTTGATTCATCAATACCCATGTTTGAATTTTACCATCTATTTATTTTTCCTTCTTTTGATCTTTTTGTTATGCATGCTATGTGGTACCTACCACTGTTAATCAAAACTAAGCTTTCATCAACCTGGTGTATAAGTGCACTATGAGACTTTATGTCAGGGCTTTATTGGGGATACTTTATATATATTAGCATGGTCGGGTTGTAAGCGAGCTGAGCTACTCATGATCGACTCGTTAAAAGCTCGATTCGGGCTTGACCTATCATATGTCACTTGTTTTACCGAGTAAGTATGAAAATGATCAATAATCTTATCCGATAAGGTAGGTGAATACAGGGTAAAAGACTTCGAAATGGGGTTTTTAGGGATGGGAAGAGAAGCTTTGACAGTGAAGGAAAATGTTGAGGGATGTTTGGATTTCCATTTCTCAATCAACTTTTAAAATATATTTATATATACAGAGTGTTTGGCTTTAATGAAAAAACTAAATTGATGTGATACTCTATAAAAACTATATGATTTAGGTAAAATAGTCTTTTAAATCATTCAGACAGATTACTAAACACGATAAAGAAACAACATCTTTGTTTATCCATTCGGATAACTCTCCATACCAACAACTTTATCCAGACAGGCATGCGCAGGAGAAGGTTTGAACTCGGTTAAGAAGCTATGAACCCCCGAACGATAACCAATCCGCCACAGTTGACTAACTGAAATAATGTTGCTAACTCCCATTTTCTTATCAAGTTAATGGACCAACTTGCCATGGCACATTTGTTTTGCAGGCAACAATATTTGCAAAAATATAGATATTTTTACTTTATTCTTATACTAGATATGTATGTGTGCTATGCGGTGTAAAACATCTTAAGCTATTAAGCATTTTAATAAATAATTTTGTTTCGTGTCAGTTTTGTTCTCTATCACTTTCACAATTTTATGGTTTTATAAATTTATATGCAATGTAAATATTAACTTGAACAATGTCAAAATAAAATTAATTAGTCAAAATAATTTTGTTAAAACTTAATAATTATCTTGATTATATTTTATTAAGCAAGTATTAAGTTGAATAATTCAAATTATATATTAATTAATAGTAATTTTTTTATAACTTAATGATCATCTTGTTTTTTAAGAATACTAAATTAGTGGGAGTATCTTGTTTTTTAATAAAGTGACACATGTAAATCAGTTAAGTCTAAATGAACTGAAAGTGTAAAATGAATCCAGATACATGCTTATGCGAGAAAATCTTGAAACCGGCTCACCAGACGACCACACGTGACTGACCAGTTACTTATCTTATTATATACAGATTGTGAGATTCATTACTACTTCTAGTTCCGGATAAGGTACGTCATAATAGCGACTCTTTTTGCTAAACGCTTACTCGATAAATGTCCACTTGGTAAGCCTAAACATGTATTGTTGCTCTTTTAAGTGCTTTTTAGTCTCTTCTAAGTTCTACGGATCAAATTGGGCTTTAGTTTCATTGGCTTAATAAGGTGGCCAGTGGGGATTATTGGGCTTATTAGTAATCGGTTATTTATTTAAAATTAATTAATAATTATAAAAGAAAGAATTTACTTTACAAAAGTGCATCCAACTTGTCACGAAAAATTATTGTATGTATTTTACTTTCATTTTTACTATTTGGCATATTAGAGTTTAAGAAATGGTCATTGTATGTATCTAATTTTATCAAAACCTATCATTTAATGTATCTAACTTGTCATGAAAGTGTATCCAACTTGTCACGAAATACATTAAATGGNATTTTGATACGCCAAATAGTAAAAATGGAAGTATAGTACATACAATAACTTTTCGTGACAAGTTGGATACGCTTTCGTGAAGTAAACCCTATAAAGAAAAAGCAGACCCATTAAAGTTAGAGAAAGGAGCAGGTGAAGACCTCAAAAAACTAACAAAGAAACGCGAGATCAAAAGCGCCTAACCACTTGAGTTATGGTGTAGGTGTACTGAATGCAGTGAATAATCTTATTTACTACATGTTCAAATCTAGACACTGCCAAAGCCTTTGTGGCCATGAAGTTTCACTTGAGATGACTTTAAACCATTGGTGGTCGCTCAAAGATTAGTTGGTGTACATAAGCTGACCCAAAAACGCACGATTAAAAAACAAAAGATCAAAAGCAGCATAAAACATTTTCCAAGATTTTTGTGAAGGCAACACAACAACCAAAATGGCATTTATATTGCTCATAATTTTTAATTCAAACTTTTTACTTATTATAAATATATTTTTTTTCATTGGAATTCATGAGGGGCATCAAGTTCTTTCATGAAAAGGCATCACTCATTCATCATTGTACAAGTGAAGGAATGATGACCAAATTAAATGAAACCCACTTCGTATATAATATTTCCAAGGTCGGATGTAAGCAAATTCAAAACCTAAATTATTATTATTATTATTATATAGATAGAGAATTTTCATTGTTTCAAACACAAGTCATGTAAATGTAATAAATTCTAAACACCAAATTTTTGCGTTTGATTTTGTGTAAACTGAAATTTAGAGGCGGTTATCAAATAAGTCGTGGATGTGGTTGAGAGTATCACATTCAGTATGAATAACAACGAAGGTGGATGTTCATGCATTATTCATGATGAATAATACAACATTCAAGATTTTATTTATTCTGAAGCTATATTATTCACCTTGAATGTTGTATTATTCATCACAAGTAATGCATGAACATTCGCCTTCGTTATTAATAATGAATGTGACACGTGTCACGCTCTTTCGATTGTCTTTATGTTCGCAATGAAAAATGAGTCTCTCTCTCTCTCTCTCTCTATATATATATATATATATATATA
>LUCG01289801.1:0-24615 GCA_001633085.1 Carthamus tinctorius
TATTTTCCGCTTTTACTCTGTTTTATTGAAGTTAAGTTAAGGTTGAAAATTTCAGACATTACAGATCCCTATCATGTTTTGTTTTGTCCAGTCTACCAAACGTACCCTAAGTGATAAAAGTCGAGCATTCAATCTTTGAAGTAGACTCTAGTGTGCAAAAACAACTTAACCTAACAAGTCAAGCTCCATAATACCAATGTTCAACCCGACTCATGCGAAATCTCAATTAAACTTTACAAGCCAAGCCATTTCCACCATAAACTTTTTCAAGCCATACTTATATGTTCACAAGTTATATATAAAACAAACACATAAATATCATCGAGGTTGAGTAAATAAACAAGTCAATCGACCTCAAAAATTTAAGCTCATAAACAAGCCGAGTCGAGCCCGACTTTCAAAACCCCAAACGTAGCTCTGTGCTAAAATGTAGATTTCAAAAAACTTAAACTACAAACAAACCCTAGAAGATATAGCACACAAAAGGGGGAATCCAATTCCTGTTAACTTCCAGCTACATGATCATCGATCATTTCAGCAATTACACTTCTAGCTAGCTAACTAACTAATCGCAGCATCAATAAATCACAATTTGGGGAACTTAATCTACCTTCAAAAGGTGAAATTAAACTCACTAATCGTAGGTAGCATCGATAAATCAAAAAATTGGGGGAAAAACTTAAATCTACATTCGAAAGGTGAAATTAAACGTACCACATGCTTGTTTGCATCGAATCTCTCACGAAGTGCATCAGCCTGATGAAGAAAAAAAACAACAACAACCACCAAAATCAGATGAAAAAGCGCATAAAAATTAGGCAGATTGAAATGAAACCCTAGAACATACATCGGGGTAGAAGAGATGGCGATGAACAGCCCAATTGAGGGTGTCTTTAAGGGCACGTCTGTAAAGAGTTCTGACTCTTTCCTTCTGTGCTGCCCTCTTCGCCATGTAAGACGCGACTCCACTCATCTTTGTGCTCTCTATGGTTCTTGCTAACCCCTGTGGAAATGGTGGAAAATGGTGGAAGTAAGATTTTATATTGAGTGAATTACATTTTTGGTCCCTCGCGAATAGCTATTTTTTGCTTTTAGTTCCTCGAAACGTAAAAATACACTTTTTTTAACATATTGGTCTCTCTAACTAACACCGTTAATGTGAGCTCCGTTAAACCCATCATGTGCTCCTCACGTGAAGGGTATTTTCGTCATTTTACCTATCTTCTTCGTCCTCTCATCTATATCTTCCCCAAATCAAAAACCCTAATATTTTTCTTTGAATACTAAACCCAGGCTTAAAATATACAAATACACAAAGGACTTAAATCTAAATTCATGGATATACATACATATGGATGAATAAAAAATCAATGAATCAAACCCTCACCCTTGCCAATAAAACCCTCATAGGAAAACAAATTTTGAACTTTCCTCTTAATACCCTCCCAACAAAAACCTGCAGACACTTACCTTGTGAACCCCCACCCCATCCTTGTTGAAGATGAATATGAAGTAAAAAAATGTTGAAGATGAAGCAAGAAACCAGATCTAGCGAAGTTGAAGATGAAATCTCCGTGCTATTGGTGTCCCTCGTTCCTCCTCTCTGCTCGATTTCGAACTCCAAGTTCATGAGAATCAAAATTGTTGAAATCCCCCTTTTCGTTTCAGATCTGGTTTATTTTGAAGGTTTTCGATCTAATTCACGATTTAAGTTCAATTTCTGTTTCAGATCTGGTTCGAGGGCAGGTGAAAGCAAGAAGTTTGTTTCAGATTTGGTTCGAGGGTAGGTGAAAGCAAGAGTTTTATAGTGGTTTCGAGGGTAGGTGATAGGCTGGTGTTGATTGGTGGCAGTGGTGGGTGGTGATGGTGGTGGGCGACGGTGTTGGTGGCATGGTGAGTGGTAGGCGGCGGTGACTGGTGGCAATGGTGGGTGGTGATGGATGGTGGGTATGGTTTTCTTGAATTCAACAAGATTGAAGATGAGAGGAAGATGATGATGATGATGGGAGGAGGAAGAAGAAGATGAAGATGGGAGGAAGGAGAGTGTGAAAAGACTAAAATGCCCCTCACGTGAGGGGCACATGATGGGTTTAACAGAGCTCACATTAACGGTGTTAGTGAGAGGGACCAATATGAGAAAAAAAAAACTCATTTTGGGACCAAAAGTGTACTTTTACCTTTCGATGGACGAAAAGCAAAAAACAGCTATTTGTGAGGGACCAAATATGTAATTCACTCTTTTATATTTTAGTTGTAAGATTAAAGCTCAACTTTAGTCCTTAAAACTTTGTAAGTTTTGTTAAATATAGTCATTATACTTTGAAAATTTTCAGATTTGGTCTTTTATATGTGTCGATTTTTAATAGTTTTGGTCTTTTTTTTGGTTTGATGGTAGTTAATTTTTTTCTGTTGGGTCTAGTTAAATAAGAGGTATTTTAATCATTTTCATCATAAAAAAATTACTTGTTTTACAACTTAGAATTATGTAATATTTTCTTTATTTTAATATAGTGAAAATGACTAAAATATCCCTCGTTTAATTAGAATAAATGAGGAAAGTTAACAATCGTTAGATAGAGAACTAAAACCACTAAAAATTGACAAACGTGAACGGTTAAATAAATCCAAGTTTTGAAAGTTTAGGAGCGGTATCTGTTTGAAAATTGGAAACATTATTGACTAAAAGTTAAATTAAGTCTAGTTTTTATTTTAAATTTTTTAGAATTAAGGTAGGAATAAATAACATGTTTTATGATTAGATGTGTTTAACACTTCTTGTCCTTGTTTTGAAAATTGAATGAAGCATATCTCTATGATTGCATCTTTTTAAACGAGTTTGATTCATATGGTTGTTGTTTTTCAACGACTTAGGTCCGTGTGGTTGTACTAAGGACTAAACTCGTTGTAATAATGCAATCGTAGAAACACGATCAGTTAAATTTTTTAAACTGGATAAAAACCGTTAAAAACTACACCTGTAGAAGATGAAAATTTTAATTTACTCTTAAAATAACGAGTAAGGTTTGTTTTATGTTGTGATTTGTTGTAAATTGCAATTTTTGTCTTTGTGTTTTTGAAGTTTAAGGTTCTCGTCCTCAAGGTTTACACTTTGTTACTTTTTTCGTTTGCATGGTTTATAATTTCATTTTATTTTTGTTGTTATGGCTTACAGTTTATTGTCATTTTTGTCTCTCATACTTAATTATGTTTAACTTGCTCAAAGACTAAACAACAAAGAATTACAAGCCACAAGGATAAAAAACCGTAATTCTAAAAATACATGGACGCAATTCACAATTCCCAAAATCCATAAGGACAAAACGTAAGTTTTTACACAAAGGCAAAATTCGTAATTCTAAACAAACAACGGGGACGAAGATCGTAGCTTACTCCATTATACGTAAAATGAATACAATAAAACTCTGAGGGGGTGTTTAGATAAGTTTTTTAAAAGTATTTATTAATTTATTGGCTTCTTAAAAAAGTTAATAAGTTAAAAATCTTGTTCGGTCACCAAAAATAGAAGTCAAAACATAGAATCTCATCAAGAACAAGAAGCTCGAATAAGTAAATACGAACCCGTGTAAGACCAACAACCAACAACGGTCAATAAGCACCGTTATCGACCACGACCACAAAGTCAAAGCAGAAAAAGTTAAAACACAAATCACACGATTACAAGAACCCGTATTTCATCGAGAACAGCAAGCCCAAATTAGTAAAAATTCGAATTCATGTTCGTTCCACAACCAACAACGAATGAAAATCAAGTTTCCGTACACCGCTACTTTATAAGCATATACTAAGAAAAAACACGTATCGGTTAAACGCTTAAAAAAAAAACTTTTGGTCAATCTGTTCATCGGGGTAAAAGTCAACTATAAAATGTTTGACTCACAAGATCGAAGCCATCCCGTGTTTCCAACCCAACGATCTCCGGACCATTTTTGGCGGGCTGAAGCTGAGCCCAAACATCTCCTTGAGCGCTTGACCCTGCTCCGAGAACCGGATTAGTTTTGCGACCATGGAAGCACTATCGTGGACCTGATTTGGATCCTCCGTGTTGCTCCAAAGACGGTGGACCAGCTGCAGCCGCCTTCGTTTCGAGTTCGGGTTCACGCCCCATCTTTGGTAAAGTTTCTTCTTTTCTTCTTCAGAAAACCGTTTGTTCATCAACCGGCTTAACATTCCTCTCTCCCTCCGAAGAGCCTTGATGCTGTTATATCACGAAAAAGAGAAGGAAAAACATTTGGAAAGTGAGATTTGAACGGTTTTCGTGGGTTCGATTTTGAACGATTAGCGTATTCCATCAGAACGATAGTACGCATAAAACCCGATTGTCAACCTCCCCAAAATGAAAAGGGAACACGATTTAAAAAATGTGTAATTAGTAAGAAAATCAATTAACTAAATGACGATTTTACCCTTGATTATGAACAAAGTGTTGTATCCCACTCGAAAGTAGGATCTAGGTGGCAATCACCCAACGGACGAAGACCCATTCTCTGTCCCAAAGGGTAGAGGGTGCGTTTGGTACTCCGAGAGACAAAACTGAACAATACTAGACATGGCGGGAGTGAGGTATAGGCAGGTGAAAGAATTATGGAATGTTTTAGGGTTTTATTTTGACAAGGGTAGTTTAGTAATTTACCAATCCTGTCACAATCTAACGATTTTTTAATTTGACATCGGTAGTTTAGTAATTTTACCAATCTTGTCACATCCCCATGATTTTTCTTCCACCTAAAGAAGTATGCAACGTTTTAGGGTTTTATTTTGACAAGGGTAGTATAGTAATTTTACCAATTCTGTCTCATCGCCATGATTTTTCTTCCACCTAAGGTAATTAATGACATGGGTAGTTTAGTAATTTTACCAATCTTGTCACATCTTCATGATTTTTCATCCATCCAAGGCATTAATCTGACCAGGGCAATTTAGTAATTTCACCAATCTTGTCACATTTCCCTGATTTTTATACCACCTATTTTGTTTAGACAGAAGAAATGCATTTTTGTCCAACTCAAGTCCTCTCATGTCCGAGTCTAATATCATGCCAAACATGAGACAACAAGTTGTTATACTGTCAAATCCCACGTACCAACCGCAACCCTCTAACGACAAATTTAAAATCCGAACTCATAAAAGCCCGTTTCAACATCGACCAACAAAAAAGCCCAAAACCTTACCGAAGAAAGATAAACCGTACCTTGAAGCGGACGTTAGCGTGTGTCCATCTTGGACCGCAGGATTTCCCTTCGAGAATGTTTCCTTGAGAAACGAGAGCCTCCGGACCTCAACCTCCATGTAAATAGAATCCATCGGATCGCCTCTAAAGAGCAAGAAGAAATACGTCCGATGAATCAACGAAACGTTGCAAGCTTCCCAAAGCTCGAGTATCAATTTCTGCAGCCTCGCAAACTCTCGAGGCCAATCTGCGGGAGGTGGATCCGAGATCGAATCCAACCCCACGCTTTTGACGTTTTTCCCTAAACCGTCACCTTCCGCTCCCGACCCGTGAACCTACGACATCCATATAAGAACCGATGTTAAAATCCCGCAACAAAAAGCATAAAAAAACAACCCCGGTTCGCCAAAGGTGTATTTCGTATGTAGAAGGGGCCCAAAAGGACTCGACGAGATGGGGGCAGGCAGATGAAAAAATTGTGCAAGGTTTTAGGATATTAATTTGACAGGGGTAGTTTGGTAATTTACCAATCTTACGTGAGTTTTGTCGAACTAAAACAAGTTCATAAATCATATAATCGAAGTACAAAAAATATTGAGATCGAGCCAATAAGCAAACTAATTGATCCCAAGATCAATCCCGTAAACAATTATCGATCTCGGGCTCAAACATTGAGAAAGCATTCAAGCTCGAGCCCAATAATATATCTTCGAGCCGATCCCAAATAACCAACAACTCGGCTTGGCTCGGCTCGGCTCGTTAACACCCCTAGTCTTGTCCCAGTCTAATAATATCACACCAAACAAGGGACAAGTAAAAAATTATTCAAGCTGGAGCCCGTAAATAATTATCGAGCTCAAGCTCGAACACTGAAAAAGTAATCGAGCTCGAGCCCGTAAACAATTATCGAGCTCAAGCCGAACACTGAAAAAGTATTCGAGCTCGAGCCCGGTAATATATCTTCGAGCCGAGCCCAAATACCAACAACTTGACTCAGCTCGGCTCGGCAACACCCCTAGCCCTGCCGCAGTCAAATCTCGCACCAAACCCGGGACCCACAAAAAGTCAACAACCGAAAACCCCCCTGAAAAAGTCAAACCTGGTCAAACTGAAGTTTTGCCATTTTCTTCAACCCTGCAACAAATGTATCTACACTAGGAATAACATCATCTTTCTTCTGACCATCTTCCAACATCACACTTCCAAGTGAAGATTGTGAATCACTTCTCAATAGATTCCCGCCGACACCGTACTCTGGCGGCGGAATATCCCACAGCTTCCGCTGCATGCCGCCACCGCCGTTGCCGCCCTCGGGCCTTCCCGGAAATCCCTTCTCGAAATCGTTCGGCGGGGTGTTCTCAAACTCCGGCGGAGAACAACCCGTCATCAGATTAGCCCGACAACTCCGGCTCCGAGTGAGCCGAAAACTCGTCGTAAAACTCGACATTTGAGATTGCACCTCTTGCTCTTCGTCGGCATACGGTGGTGGTGTAACGAGCGAGTTTATGGTGTTCTGCAAGTCTTGGAAGTTTTGCTCCAATGCCCCGATATCAACCCGGTTCCGGAACTGGTTTCGATCGGTGGGATTTGATTGAACCTCGCCGTTGGAAATGCCGGCCGAGTCCGAAGCCGAAGCTACGTGATCGTCGACGGTGGATCCGTCGTCGGTTTCGACGCATCGGACCTCCTTGCATATGTCGTTGGAATCTTCTTCTTCGGTTCTCGTTGCGTACAGAGTTCGGCTCGATGATGACGGAGAATTAGCAGTTTCTTGATTCGGAGTTGTGCCGGATAACTTGACGCTCGATGATTCAGATGTCAGATATTCATCTTGTCCGTCCTATAAAAGAAAAGTCGCGAAACAAGAAAGTTAGAAACTTGGGTTCTTAAAATATTCGCTTTACGGGTCTTAAATCATATTGTGCAAGAAAAAAAATCAAGATCTGATTATGGCCCATGGGTGAACGAAACCAAACCAAACGAACCATGCATATCTGATTCGCAGGCAGGGTTTGGGGGTGGGATGTAGGTAGACTTGTCGTGTATCCCATAAGACCAGAAAGATTGTTTTTGTAAAGACCCCAAACGAACACAGTGTCTCATTCGAAAAGGGTCGTTTAGGGATTTTGAGCTTGAATGAGTTTTTGGATAAATTCATGACCTTTTGACCTATTAAAGAAAAAAAGATTTTATACTCGTCAAAAAGTCATGGAATTAATTAAAATTTCATTTAAGGTTATATACCAAAATGTCTCGTTTGGGAGCAGGGTCTCGAGGTGGGATGTATGCAGACTTGTCCTCTATCCTAAAGGATAGAAAGAGATTGTTTCCAAGAAAATCCCCCAAATGAGCCCAATATATATTTGTTTAAAGCACGGTGTGGGGTGGGATGTTACCCCAAAGCATAGAGAGACGGTTGCCGTGAAAACCCCTCGCCTTGTGGGTCCCATCATAAATCCTTGGGGGTATGGATTCGGGTTTAAACAGGATGGAAGACTAAAACATTGGTAAATGACATTTTTACCCATTGTGTTGAAGTTTGATCGTTCCTAACGGCCAGTAGCAGTTCTTCGACGCGAGATTGAGCAAGATCCCTTTGCTTGATAAGATCTCGCACCTCTTTCTCCAACTGCAAATAGAAAAAACTAGAAAGTTAGCAAATTTTAAACCGTAGAAGCTTCAGTGCATATCTAAACCAAACAAACCCAGTATATCCCACCCACAGGTAAGGTCTAGGGGTGTACTGTACACAGACCTTACCTCTATCTCAAGAGACAGTAAGTTTCCAAGAAAACCACTGAAAAGCTCTTGTGCACCTCTAAACCGAACCAAACCAAACAAACCCAGTATATCCCACCCACAGATAAAGTCTGGGTAGGTGTATGCAGACAAATTGGACTTTCAACCATACCTTTTCAATTTGTTGATCTTTCTTCCTTAGGAGCGCCGTATAATCCGGGGGAGCCGGTGTTCGTAGCTCATTTTCTAAGCGAGCCAATTCTTTTTGCAAATGCTTCACCAAGGCCTTATCGGACATCACCACGTTAACTTGTGCGTTTGTCGTCACTTCTTTCGCACAACTAGCGAACAAAAGGGTATTCTTGGATTGCTCGACGTGCTCGCGAGCCGGGCTCAGGGTGCAAATAATGGCGGTCCGTGCATTGCCGCCCAAGCACGGTTGGAGGATTCGTGTCAGCTTCGAGTCTCGGTAGTTGACGTGCCCGTGTTTGCCCTTGCTGCATTTTGATAAACGTTGTTCGTGGTCAATTACTTGTTTTGACAAAGTAAATTTGAAAACGGGAAAGTCCGAACCCGTTTAAGTTCGCCAAATGACCAAAATACCCTTTGTAATCTTGAGGACAAATAATATCCACAAGGAAAAAGGTACACAGTTTTAGGAATATGGAATTGTTAAACTTTTATTTAACTACAAATGACACTTTTAACCCTTGACGATCGAGGGGGTAGTGAAACTTTCTGCCTCATAATTAAGGGTGGATCCAGAAAGCAAGAATTTACTTTTGAAAGTGGACACTTATTTTGAAAGCCAAAGTAAAATCGTGGACACTTATTTTCAAAAGCAGGGAGTAAATTTTGAAAAGAAAAAAAGGGGGGGAAGTGCACACCCGTTTATGTTACATTTATAGCCAAATGACCAAAATACCCTTCGTAATAGACGAAAACATATCCACAACGAAGAAGGCAGACAGTTTTAGGAATATGTAATTATAACACTTCTATAACTATAAATGACACTTTTACCCTTAATAATAGAGGGGGTAATGAATCTTTCCGCCTCATAATTAAGGGTAGATCCGGAAGAAATGTTGCAATCAACTTTTTTTAGAACAATGGAAAAAGATAACGAAATGGCCAAACCTTAGCTTCCGAATCACGGTCGACAATGTCAATAAACTACGATTTATGTGGCAACCTTCTTTTAACCGTTGCCCAACCGATAATGCCTGAGCCGCACGCTCGCTTCCGGCAAGATCAACAAAGTTCTGCAAACGATAAGTTATTATATAAAAAACCTCGAGAATACGTATGTTTTTAATGCAATTTTTCATGTTACAATTCCCGAATTACAAGTTGAGTGGTCTAAACAGAAGTATAGTGTCCGTACCACGCTAGCTGTAAGTTTTGTCGACTTATCCTTCCCTATGAACTCACGAGCCGAACTTTCAATCGTCTGCAAACACCAAAAACAATCATTGGTTAAAGTTTAGTACATACAAACATACATATAAATATATAGATATACATAAATATCTGCATAGAAAAAAGTTCATTTAGGAACTGTAAACATTTTGGGAACTCTGAAAAAACCAACTTATCATGAATTATGAATAGTATGAGTACCGTGATAACCAACTTATCGTGAAGTAACTCATTATGAACATAGTAATATACCGTTATACCTAAATATTCATGAATATTCGGTATGAATATCATGCATTTTTCATGATATTCATCATGAATAGTTCGAGTACCATGAAAACCAACTTATGAATATCATGGAAAATGCATAATCTTCATAATGAATATTGATGATATATTACTATATTCATCATGAATAGTTCGAGTACCATGAAAACCAACTTATCATGAGCTATTCATGATGAATATAGTAATATATCATCAACATTCATTATGAATATTATGCATTTTCCATGATATTCATCCTGAATGCTTGGTTCTCATGGTTCTCAAACTATCTACGGTTCTCAAAAGGACATGCCCCTTTCCACATATACATACATACATACATATAGATACGACAAAGATATACTTAGAGATGAATGCAGAAGCATACCAGCCTAAGAATTTGGTGCGATCTTGAACTCGTTTCATTGAGGGATGTCTCTCCCACTTTTCTTTGAGCTTCAAAACAGCAATATGCATACAAGTTATTATGGATCATGATTCATGTAGTGGGCTCATTCGGATTTGTTTACATTTTGCATTTAAGCTATTAAATCTTACACCCCAATAGGAAAAACGGTATGTGAAAAAGATATTTGTCATAAAATGGTAAGTACCTTCGCAAACGGATAGAAGTTGTTTGAGATGGCTCCAATCCCTTAAAGTTTCCTCCGTAAGTCTCTCTATAATCGTCCCTTTCTAATATAAACAAAAAAAACTACATAAATATTATGTGAATATATAGATACGTTACATATGTTAATTGACATGAAATCACCTCCGCATCATCCAAAACCCGAAGTGGGATATTTTCCGTGCTCAGAAGGTCTCTTATCGCTTCGTTATATATCTCTATAGCCGAAAACTTCAAAACAAACGCCCTTTCTTCATGCTAAAGAAACAAACAACAATTGTATACAAATATCACTGGATATATGGTTGAGATTTATATATAGAAACTACCATAAAGACACAAAAAGTTTCGTACTTTTTGCATATAGTCGTATATGTCCGCCACGGTATACTCTGTTATCCCGGTCATTGTGTATGTTTTCCCACTACTCGTTTGCCCGTATGCAAAAATGCTTGCTAAAAATACAGAAGAATTCCGTAAACACCCTGGCTTGTGAAGAACCCAAAAACAAAAACCAAACTAAACAAGCCCAGTATTTCCCACCCGGATGTGGGATCAGGGTGGAATGTAGACAGACCTAACCTCTACCCTAGAGAGTAAAGTAGTTGGTTCCGTAAACACCCTGGCTTGTGAAGCACGGAAAAACATAAAGTGGGTCTGACTTACAATTGATGCCACTAACAACCGAAAGTGCAATCCCTTTAGCTCCTTCATCGTAGACTTGCCTAGTCGTTGAGTCTCCACCAAATACTCGGTCTGTTACCAAACGAAAACCAATAAAAACGAGAGTAGGAATACAAAAACCGAATGAAACAATACTCCATAATAGAACAATGGTTCCAATATGTATTTCATCGATTGGCATTCTTGCAACTAGGATTAATCTAGGGGCTATTTTGTCAAATGACCTTTTGTGTGTAAGTCCGTTATACAAACTAACATTTCTTTCAGGATCTTTTAATACCAGAGGCAGGTCATTTGAAGGTTATTAGTGAAAACAAATGTAAAAAGCTATGCTCCTAATTAAATTCATTTTAAGGTCATTTAACTAAATAAACCCTGGTATATTTAGGTATAGAGTTGGGTTCAAGGGAAAAACTAATAAAAAATGGAAAATTAACAACACCCTGATAACCATTTATCTGTACTATATTCACTTGTGTATAAAAGTAACTTGTCTGGTATACCGTACAGATGAACGGTGTACAACCTTAAATGAGATTTTAATTAAATCCATAACCTTCGGATGAGTATTGTATTCTAATTTATGGTTAAATACCAAAATGACCCATTTCAGTGTTGGTTATTGTATTGTACTGTTATATATAGAATATAAATTAGTTTAGAGTAAAGCCAAAAAAGCAAATCTTAAACATTATCATATCTATGATTAATTAATGAAATTACCATATTGATTCATGGTTCGATTAAATAATAGTAATATGAATAAAATAGCCAAAAAACAATTAAATCTCAAAAATTAATTTAAGGATTAGTTTAAGGATCACAAAAACTAATAGATCAAAAGCTTATAACATATCAGATGGCATTTCACTTTTACTTAGAACCCTAAAAAGATAGATAAAAAAAACAACAAAATATAAGAATAAATTAACAGAAAAATCAAGAAACCCCACTTCATAAATGAATATGCAGCAGGGAAATACAGATCAAAACTTATATCATATCAATTATCAAATGGCATTTAAGTTTTACTTAGAACCCTAGAAAGATCAAAATTTAAAAAAAAAATAATAATTAACAGAAAAAATCAAGAAAAACCACTTCCCAAATGAATAGGCAGCAGGGAACATAGATCTTTCCAAGTTCACAACCCAATTAGATTCAAAACCTTTATCACATCAAATGGCATTTCAGTTTTACTTCAAACCCTAAAAAGATCACAAAAAAAATTAACAGAAAAATCAAGAAAATCCACTTCCCAAATAAACAGGCAGCTGGGAAAACAGATCTTTCCAAGTTCACAGCCCAATTGACAAATGGCATCAAGATCAAAATTCTAAAAAATAAATTTACAGAAAATAAGAATGAATTAACAGAAAAATCAAGAAAACCCCAAATAAATAGGCAGCAGGAAAAATGGATCTTTCCAAGTTCACAACCCAATTAGATTCATAACTCACATCACATCAAATGACATTTCAATTTTACTAAGAACCCTAAAAAAGATCAAAAGTATAAGAAAAAAAATTAACAGAAATTTAAGAACAAATTAACAGAAAAATAAATCAAGAAAATCCACTTACCAAATGAATATGCAGTAGGGAACATGGATCTTTCCTGCAAACTATTCCTAAACAAAACTGTTGTATCATTAATGCATTCCCATTCTGAAACATCATTTCTTGATATTTCCTTCTCATTCAAAGGCCTCAATCTCACCAACACCAATATCTTCTCTTCTCTTCCATTCCCACCATCCATTTTCTCCCACTTCATCAACTCCTCCCCACCAATTGCCCCCATTTTTTCTCACTAATTACCACAATACCCAAATACCCATCTCCCAATTCCCACTCAAAAAATCAAGAAAAAGAATCCCTCATTCAACCACCATCTTCTAAACCCTAAATAACACAAATTGAGACAGTTAAGATGTTAAAAACAGAGTGGTTGTTTCTGCTTTGCCCAAAAAGGAGCACCAACAATACTTGTCCCACATGTCATCAATCCATTTTTTTCTGCATAAAACACAAAAAAGATTGGTTTTTTAAAGATTATATAAAAAAACCCATTACATAAAACACAAGAAAAGGGGTTTTAAAAAGATTAATCATGGGTTTGTTGGGTGATTAAGAACTTTGCTTAATCTTTATTCTCAAGATTGGACCAAAGAAGAAAAAAACCTTAAAGAATCTCATTTTTTTGAAGACCACACATAGAAATCTTTGCTTAAGATGGCCCTACTTGCTTGAAAACTAAGTAACTGGTTCTCTTTTCTTTAATTGCAAACTCTTAAATACAAATAAATAAAAATCAAAAAGAAGGTGAAAAAAATCAAAAGGAGCTTGTAATTTTTCAGTGATGGTGGGCCCCAAATACAAAGTGGTAATTTACAGTTTTACAAGAAATCTTAATAAAAGAAGCTCTCACCTTCTTTCCTTTTCCCCCAAATTAAAGCTTCTGTTCTTCTTCAAACTTAAAACTGCAATTTATCAAAAAACCCACAAAATGTAACAGCTGATTAACACTTTTTCACCCAAATAAATTATCAAAAAATAGGGATTTCAATAATTTAACAAAAACCCACAAAATAAAATGTAGCACCTGATAACAAACTTTCACCCAAATAAATCAAAAAAATGAAAAACCCAAAAAAATAGGGGATTTCAATCAAAAGAAACTGCAATTTATCAAAAACCCACAAAATGTATCACCTAATTAACAACTTTTCACTGAAATAAATTTATAAAAAATATATAATAAACGCAAAAATAGGGATTTTAAACTTTCAATCAAACTAATTACTTGAATTCACCATATATCTCGGCAAACCCCCTTCAAATTCATTTGGATTTCAACTTTATCATCATCATTTTCGTATTTAAAATCCAACAATAAAACCAAAAAAAAAAAACCACNTCTCCGTGATTCCAAAGAATAGAAGACTAGCTCTGCATTTACCTTCTCACCAGCAACCGTCTCTGAAGCTTTACTCGAATCATGGATTTTTCATCTGGGTTTTGTCGGGAAAAAAATAATAATTTTAATTTATTATTTTATTAAAAAATTAATTTAAATTAAATATTTTTACTTGGTCTACGTTACTTTCTCAGAGCTAAAAGTATTAAATCCAGAGTTAGGTACAATTTTCAATGCATAGGGTACTAGTTTTTCAAGCGTATTATCCGAAGTTAAGTAATTATCTATCTGGAAAACTATTTACCTTTGCTTAACGTCTACTTTTTTTAATTTCATTTTGCGTAAATTACAATTGTAGTCCTGTGGTTTGTTAAAGGTTACGATTTTTATCTATGTGATTTAGTGATTACCTTTTTCGTCTCTATAGTTTGCATTTTGTTGCTATTTTCATCCGTAGAGACTAATTTCTATATTTAAAGATGAGGGGCCAAAATAATAAAGAAGTGTAAATCATAAAGACCAAAATAATAAAGAATTGTAAATCATAATGATGAGACTGAGTAGTAATGATTAGGGTGTAAACCAACCGAGCCGACCTCTAGCTCAGCTCGTTTAAGTTCATAAAGCTCGAGCTCGGCTCATTTCAAGCCTTATGTCTCAAGCTCGAACTCGTTTACCTATAAATCAATATTTAATATGTTTTTTATTTTATTTTTTTGTTAATTTAATTATTTATTATTTACCTGTTTTTATTATTTATTATAAATATTTATATTATATGTTACTTGAGGCTCATTTAGGCTTACGAGCTTAATCATAAACGCTCGAGCTCGTTTAACTCGAGCTTTTATATTGTGTATTTGTGTTCTCGAAACTCATTTTACAAAGGAAACGAAACGGAGGAAAATGGGGGATAAAATAAAAATATTCGCGTTCTCGAAAAAAAATTAGGAGAGAAAAAAAACGAAACGAATAAAAATAATGTTAGATTTTCTTCCTAAACTTTCTTCCTAAATGTGGGAGCAAAGAAAGGAGAAATTAATTAAAAAAATTATCGAAATTATTAAAATTACGATATACCCAATCTTGCAATATAAAATATATATATATTTCTAAAGGGTATTGTTAAAATGAAACATTTTCTTTCTTTTCTCTCTTGTTCAATGAAAAAAAAAACCTTTCGGTTTCTTTCCTTTCCTTTCGAGAACAAAATAAAAAAATTTATTTCCCTTTTGTTTTCTTCGCTCACGAGCAGCTTGGCTCGCTCACACCCCTAGACCCTAGTAATGATTTATAACCATAGGGACGAAAACTGTAGTTTTTTAAACCATATGGATGAAAATCAAAAATTTTAGTAAACTATAGGGACAGAAAATTGTAATTTACTCTTTTATTTTTTTATATATATTTCTAAAGTCACGTGACTTGCAGAGCTTCGGTGAATATATTAATGTGTGTGTGCAGTACACCGTTAGAAAAAAAAAATTTGAGAATTTTCAAAGGCACGAGGAGATGCACCCAATAGAATAGTAGTGGGTCCCACGTACAACTCATCAATGCATGGACCACGATTTTGGTGGTATTGCATGCCTTAGTGATTGTACCGTGTGCATAAAGAGTTGTACGGTTGTTTTTGTATGGAATAGTAAATTGGTTTTTCTCGACGTTCTTGCACGTAGTTTTGTAACAAATTAGCCGTTAGGTGGTGTTCTTGCTTCATGTGCATTAGTGGTTGTACTTTTATTTTTATTTAAAAAGATTTCTTAATTTTATCTAATCCAATCATTTTGTTTGTTACTCATTAAAATGTAGATAAAAATAAATATTGTTTATGGATAAGATTTATGGGTGTTTAGGCTATCGGTTCCCGAGCCCTCTGAGCTTTCTATTGGATCAGCGCCACATCAGTTTTTTCATAAATCCTTCTATAAGCCATCCGTTAGTATGCGAACCCTCCAAACCAAATACACAATACAATAAAAAAAAGTGTGAGAGAGTGAGAGGAGCGGCTAGCTCAGGGTGGCCACACCGCAGTGCCTCCAGCCGCCCAGCCCGCTGGAGTCGTACCAGAAGCCCGCCAGTCCGCCAAAGCCGCTGGGGCTGAAGCCCGCCCAGCCTACACAACCATTACGCATGGCCTTATAGGTTGAAAATTTCATTGGAGGTAGATGAGTTCCATTTAATCTGTTGGATAATAGATCCAAATCATCCAATGCAAATGTTTATTGAACAATAATCAATTTTATTTGTTGGATATTATTGTTGGTTATTTATTTGATAGAGTTCGATTCATAAAAAAAATCAAAAATATGACATTAAAAAATCAACTAAAAACATATATCATCAAGTGTATATAGTTTTTAATTCAATGTTAGATGATTGGTAATCGGGTGATCATCGAATGATAATTGGATACCCCGATTTGGATGTTGAAATTTTTTATCTGATACAATTTAATCATATCAATTGTAAAAAGAACTCTGTATTATACCAAGGGTCATACATATATTAATTAATCACATGAAAAATAAAATATGCAAAACACTATTGATCATTTATTTAATAATATTGTTTATTGTTTTCTTTGAGCTTTTTCAATCTACTATTAAAGTCAAAAACTACTTAACTTGAACATTTGATATATTTCATATTATTCATATCTCACCCCCACTCTGTTGAATATATTTTTTTTAAGAGGTATCCCAGACCACATTGGGCCCAGACTAATCCTCGGCAATTTTGGACCGAAGCCCGACTGCTAAAGCATGCAGCCCGGGGTCGAATTCTATTTTTGTATTGGGGGTATTAATTAAGAAATTCTTATATTCTAATAAAAAATATCCATCATACTCAATTGGTAATGGGTGGACGATAAGTTTATAACAAATATAAGATGGTATAATTTATATCTATTTTCATGATTTTGAAAATATCGTTGTCTTTTAATGCACTCTTTAACTCCTTATTGATGTATTAATCTTAAGTACTCTCTCATCTTTAAAACAATAATAAAATCTCAAAGTACAACCAACATAAGCTTTTGATTCTAGAACTAAGGCTATCAGTACCGCAACCCTCCCAACCTAACTGCCACATCAGCTGACACATCAGTTTTTTTCCAACCCTCTCTTAACCCTCTCGTAACCCTCTACAACCCTCTATAACCCGTACCCCAACCCTCTCACACACAACACACACACGAGACACACACAAAAGAAACGGCGTGGTGAAGCCGCTCATACTCCAACCCGCCGGCATCAATGACGGCGTACATCTTCTGAGCCCGCCGGGCTGGGGTATGAAGCCCGCTGCCCTAGCCCACTCCCCATTACGCATAGCCTAATGGTTCCGAAAAAATATGTTTAAGTCTAATAGTTTAAAACAGTGATGACAACCATTAAATAGAATATTTGAATAGTTACATCGTGACCCAAATTAATATCAATTTATACGTTAAAAATATCATAGGATGTTTTTGGCAGTGGATTGAATTAAGATGCTATGTAAAAATGATATGATAGATTATAATATTAGTTTTTGAATTCAATGTAGCTACGATGATAAAAACAATATATTGAATATTTTTCTGTACATATCGATGCACTCTTTTACATCTCATACATGGCCTATAAAAAGTCAAAAGGGCCTAATGGATGTTTTGCAACAAAAATACAAGTACGTTAGCTTTTTGAAAAGAAAAAACAATTTGTCGAGTGATATTGATTCCGTGTTTTTTCGTATACAAACAATATACTCTTTATTGAGCGATTAATTGAAGATATGTATTTTCATGTTCTGTTTTTGAGTTATTTTTTATGAAGAAATTGGATGGAAAGAAAAAAGTTTATGCCTTGAGGGTTTTTTTACGAGAGAGACTAAAAAGAAAAATGAAAAAGGAAAGTAATTTTTATAACTATTTAAAAATATCTAATTCATCTCCTAACAATTTTCTCCCTAATTTTACCAAACTAACCAATTAATGGCGGGCCTCCAACAAAAAAACACCCCACCATTGGCAGATTTAGCCCAAAATTTCCGAGAAATGTATTTCCAAGCGCAACTCGAGTGGAGGTGGTCCGCCATTGGCTACTTCTAGGATGCAGTTGCGAAATTGACTCAATAGACTGCTCTCTTCTCCAGCATTAGCAGAATTGATATATACAGAAAACTTATTCTCACCTTCAAGTTTCAAATTTTATGATTTTTACCTTTTTTGTCATTGACGGACTACTTGATTAAATTGTTAGAATAATTAATTTTCTAAAAAGAAAAAAGTGATTTTCTTTAAGAATTTTCCCTCCAAATAAAAGAAACCCAAAAACAATTAAAAATATCTATAAAATTAAAAAACTACGCATGAATTCCAATGCTATAAATAAATAAGAATGTATTGATAAAATATTTAATTTCCTTTTTTTCATATTCAAGAACATGAAACTTTATTTTACTTCGTAATCTTTCATTTTTCTTTTAAAAACACAAATAAAATTTTTTCCTTTTCTTTCCCTCGCCTTCTTTTTCTTCTTTTCTTATACTCGAAACACATCGATAATATCTTTAATTATATAAATCACACAAATTTAAACAAAAAAAATTAATTAGAAGGTTTAATTATTTATGAATTAATATGTATGATAATTAATCATAAATTATTTAAAAAACAATATCTCAAACCTTAAACAGTAGACATATTTGGGAATAGAAGGTTTATCTACCTTACCAAATGTTTGTTCAACTATGCTAGTTAGAACATCTAATCAAATAATTAAATATATTGACATTTACATTAATTTTTAATTCAAAGTGAAGAAAAATAATATTCCCAATATTATTTCAAATATTAAAATGTAAACAAATGTTAATTTCCCAACTAACTATTTTCTAATTATAATTAAGATTTAATAATTACTAGCAATATGTCCGTGCACGATGATGTGCACGAAACATGTCAATTCTAAAATGGAGAGGGGTAATTAATCATCATCTTTTGACCCATGTGAAAAATAACAATTAAGATTTTTTTCTACTTTTTGATGTGAATACGTATATCTAGTTGCAGATCTTCTCTCTAGGGCTGATATAGAGGTAGAAGGTTGAGAAAGATCTTTAAAGCAATTCCTGGAAGAACACCTTGAATGAAAGACTTCACAAATTTCCTGCATGAAAAACAAACCTATGTTGATAAATGAAAAAAAAAGTCAATATATATTTAATAATTTTAAAGATTAGGATCCGAAGAAATAACTCACTTTCCAAAATGATTTGTAAGAAAAAGGCCACATCAATTATAAGTCTTCTAATTGTAAGTGAAACAAATGGAATAGCGAGGTTATCCCAATAAACATCACATGGCTCTGGAGCCCAATCGGTTAACCAAATAGTCGGGTTCCTGGATTCTTCAGTTCGTGCACAAACGGTAGCCCCTCATTGTGTTTTTAAAGGAAACAAATGTTGCCGGCATAACATATTTGGAGCTCTTATTAATCTTTTCCCTCTCTTTACATATCTAGCAGTTAAATAACGAAAACAATCAGATATAGCAACAAGAAGTACAAGAAACACAGAGAACATGTGCTTCTGGTACTTACTTCTTTCATTAGTTTCTCAATCTCATCTTCATAATAATCAATTGTATTCAACCTCTTCTTTTAATTTATGCTTTTTAAAAATAAGATCAGTAGAGTTTTAAATTTAGGTACTTACTATAACTACGGTATCTAAGATTTTAATTAATTGAAGTCCACGATCTTCTGGTTCAGTGTCATACTGATTTGAACCTGACAATTTTTTTTGTTATATAAAATGTGTATCACATGACATGGATTAAGACACATTCGAATTGAATACGTAATTTCTAATTTAATGAAACAATAGGTGATTTGATGGTTATCGGTGACCCAACAACCTAGAGATGTAGAAAATGAATGTGGACTGGACCAAAAAAAAAAAAGGATTGGGACCGGTATAGTCATGCCCGCATCAGTTAAACTGTTTTGACAAAGGAGTGGTTAGGATCGTTCTTGTGGTGTTGAAAAATGTTTTTCTTCTTTGTGTTTTTGAAATTACAGTTTTTGTCCATCGGTTTATATATATTGTTATTGTTTTTGTCCTTGTAGATTACAGCTTATCAATATTTTTGGCCTTGTAATATAATGGACATTGTTGTTGTAGTCTGTCACACATAAGAGGAAATCACGAGTTAACCTTAGGGGTTGTTCATGAGATTTTTTGTGTAAGCGCTCATTGAAATACGAGGGTATGACTAAGATAAGAGTGTAAGTGTTAGATTTAAAGAAAATATGTTTACCTAATATTTTATAGTAATCGTTGAGCGTGCAAGTGAGTGAGTGACGATTACCCCTTTCTAAAATATATTCAACCGTAACTTAATTTTTTTTTTGAAAGGCCATTTCCTAAAAGCACCAAAACAACAGAAAACAACAGCAGTAAAACGACGACCACCAACAAGAGCAAAACACAGGCCCTACACAACCTAACCAAACAAGCAAAACTCAATAAGCTTGCAAGAAGCAAACTAAACAGACAACCTCCGCCCCTAATTCGACGCCACCAGAAAAAAAAACAGAAAAAAACCTCAACAAAAGAAGATCGCACGGCCACTCAACAACAACGAAAACGCCACTCAACAAGAACGCCGATCAATAATACAGACCTGTTGACTGCAATCATCGTAAGCCCGAGCTCGGATCTGATAACCAACTGTTCCAATCGAAATTACCAGCCCCGGTCATGTGTCTTATCCATTCAAAACTTTTCCGTTGGAAATCTAGAAACAAATCCTCTAAGCTCCTCTCGTAATTCTCGAACACTAACCGATTCTGATGCGACCATAAGAGATAAAGGAAGGCCCAAACAAGTTCCTTCCACAACCACGGTTTTCCATCCCCTGAGGCTTCATCCAACGGCACACTCACTGAATTGATTGTGCTATTGTCCATTTTCCACCAACGACCTACGGCCATCCAAAAAGGGCGTACCTTGGGGCATCGTATGAAAGCATGGTCTACCGACTCTACCTCCTCCAAACATCGAGGGCAAAGTGTAACTTAATTGTTTACCTAATATGTATTATAAAATAATATTTACTTTATTATTATATGATTTATATTAGCGTAATTACAATATCTTATACTAATATTACTTTTGTGAATTTGATGCACAATTTTTAAACAAGTTTAACTACATTAGTTGTGTCACCATCACCACCAACCGAACCAACGTCCCACGTAGAGAATAAAGAAGACGAGGCATTCAAAGCAAAATGGGTGGTTGTACAACTTCTTATGCGCAGTGTACAAGTCTTGATATTTTCTTTGTATGCAAAAACCTAGGAGTAATCACAATAGCATAATGAAAGGTGAGCAAGGAAATAAGAACCAAAGAGAAAGAATGACAACGAGTATAGACAACTTCAAGCGAGTTTTGAGTTCTTGTGTCATATGTCATGATGGAAATAAGGTACTATGGGGAATAAAAGGGGAAAAAGTATAATGAAATTCTCTAACCAAAAGAAAGAGGTAGACTGTTGACCGAATTTTATCTAATGAAAGGAATGATAAGAGCCTCTTTCCATAACAAGTTGTTAGAAAACACATCATTGCTTATTGGGGTAACAGATGCTTACTCAATACGAACCAATAAGTAGCAATTAAACATCATGTAAGCTATGAGAACTACAATCACTTGCAAACCATAGGGAAGAAAAACGTAACTTGAAAAGCATAGGGACGAAAATCGCAAATTTTAACAAGCAGGAGAAGTATGGTCTACCCTAATGAAAAAGATGGCTATGGTTAAGACTGATTATAACTACGTAGTTTGACTAGATGCTAGTTTATAGACCGATGATTGATTAAACACCAGATTTTTTGCACCAATCAAATTGGTCACGTGAATGCCAAACAATTAACCAGTTATAATCGACACTTGCACATCTCTAAATTGACCATTATATTGCAACTCAAATATTCATACCATTAATTTATTTCAGCTTATGGTTTTGTTTATGATTCTATCTTACTAATAAAAACATTAAAATTATTTAATCATTAATTTTTTAATTTTCATAATCAATCTTGCTATTTAATATATGAGATCAAAGAAGTAGTGGTGCCCATCATTTGAATGTGAAAAGTAAAAGGGGTGAAAAGGAAAAGCATTAAATAAATAGAGACTTCACATACAATAAAGTAATTCATTATTTATACAATATCATTTTAAACAAATTATTTAAAGAAAATACTAAGAGAATCTTAAATTAATATGATTTATTGTTAAAACATACAAAGTCATTAGATACCTTTTCAAGATACAAAAGAACAAATATATTATTTAAAATGTGGACTGTTATACATATGGTTAATTTTTCAATTAAATAATTATATAAAAAACAGGTATATTATTTTTGTTAATTTGATATTCATATTTTCTTTTTCATCTAAACGAGATTTCAAAATTTTCATCATAAGGGCCCGTCCTGAAGTTTCAGATGCTAATGACGGAAAGCTTAAAATGCCCTATATAGGGAATTTCAATTGTAAACCATTATTTTGGTATGGACTACATCACAACCGCACAAAGTAAAGATCGATGGTCAAGATTTAAGTAGGGCAGTTATTCAGATATTTTCGTAATCGCCACAACTTTAATCATAGCCATTGATCTTGCATATGAACGGTTAAGATCTGGTTCATAAGTTCACACTACAAACATGGTTCATAAATGAAACCCCTCTCTCTCTCTCTCTCTCTCTATATATATATATATATATATATAAACAAAACAATATATATTTGAGGAATATTGGAATTTTAGTTAAACTTCACGGCTTATCTTCACGTTGATTTTTTTATTAAAGATAACAAAAAGTGATACAAATGCAGAACATAAACCAAAACCCCGAATAATAAAACATAAAACACATCACCTTAATATGATTTCTTCATGTTTTTTTTAACAGAGTATCTTATACGGCATAAAAAAATACATGTTAATCGATATTTTAAAAACTGTAAACTCAAAACCAAACACAAAGAAAGCCAAAAATCATTATTTAGAAACCATAAAATCAAAAAAACCATTTACAAAATTTCTACGAAACATTAAACTCAAGACTAATGAAAAAACATAACGATTAATGAGATTATGATGATAATGTAAGTTCAAGAAAACATTTACAAAACTTAAACAAGAATTTAAGCAATAAACAACTTAACACAAAAAATCCTTAGACGTAGGGGCCTACTATAACAAAATCGGGTTTGTAGATGCCAACAATGTTTAAATTGATGTCTTAATTGGTAGCTAGCTATATAGGACTTAAGTTTATATAAACAAACAATAAAATATCATATCTAAAATTGTTATAACAAGTTTTTATAATGCTTTTGGATGTGTTAAAAAGTAATAAGTGAACGTGAAGACTCTTACCTGATAAATATTTACCAGGTGAATTGTTCATACTATGCTGTTTTATAACCTTACCTCCATCACTGTCATAGCAAGGGCCGGTCCTGCATAAATATATTTACATGTAAATATGTTTGTAAAAGTAATTAAAACAGTGTTCATCAACAAATCTTTGTAACTGAAGATACGAACAAGACAAATAACAGAAAGTAGGGTTCGTTCTTTTATATATGCCTTGCCTAATTACGTTATCTGTAGTATTTCTTCACTTTTATAACTTATGTCAAACGTAAATTGCAAAATCAAAATAAAACGAATGAGAACAAAAACAACATTAAATGTTTAAAATATAAAACACGTTATGTTAAGTCAAACCTTGTATTTATCGTGTTGTTTAAAAAGTCGTACGTTCTTCAACCCCACCTATGTGGCTACGTTATTTCAAACCTTATATACGCACAATGTGGGATAAGGTGAGAGGGGACCATAAAAGCTTATCTTAGAGGGTGTTTGGGGGTGCTTTTTGAACTCTAAAAATGCTTTTGGCCAAAAATGTTGATTGACTTATAGTGACCGCAAAAGAAGTTTTTAGAAATGAGTTTAAATTAGTTTTTGTGGGGGTGAAAATCAATAAGATTAAAAAGTGTTTGGGTTAAAAAGTGGAGTTATGTTATGTGAGAGAAAAAAGTAAAAAGTCAAAGTGTTTATTACATTTGAAAATCTCTTTTTTCAGTTGTATCAAAAACTCATTTTAAAAAAGTGCTTTTACCTTCGTCAAACACTTTTCTTTAACTTACTAGTTTTTTTTTCTTCTGAAAAAAGTCAATAAGTCAATAAGGTATTTTCAAACACCCTCTTATTATATCCCTTTTTTCATTAAAATATGAATGTGTTATTCTTTCATTTTCTTAAGTATCAAGCTTATATTTCTCAAAGTTTCACATACATTATTTTTTTTATAAAAATACATGGTTGACTTTTGAACTGAATGATATAACTTGAAAACGAACATTTATAATATAGAACAAAATATTGTTTAATTTAAACAAATTTATAACTGAAAAGACATAAAAACTGTTAAAAAGTCTAGCAACTGGTTTTCAACGTATTTGTTTGGTTTTTGTTAACTGAAACTTCTTTCTCATTTTTATTAGTATAACATGCTCCTTTTAGTCTTCCAGTATTGTAGCGGATTGGTTATCGCTTGGGAGTTCATAGCGTCCTAACCGAGTTCGAGTCTTCTCATGCGCATGTCTGAGGACATTTAATTAAATGGGGCCATGTTTAGCCCCCAAAATTCCCGGGGATTAGTCGGGCTTTGGCCCGGACACCCTTA
>LUCG01289865.1:0-15876 GCA_001633085.1 Carthamus tinctorius
GCAAATGCTCGTGACCAACGCTTCCCACGACCCCAAATCCGGGCTCATTCGCCCTCTCACCATCTCCTCCAAAACAAAATAAGCATCATCCATCTTCCTGTTGTCAACCAACCCGATAATCAAACAACAAAACGTTTCCAACCGTGCACAATGCCCACTTACCAGCATCGCGTTTAGAACCTTCAAATCCTCATTGAACTCTCCGTTTCTGCAAAAACCATCGACCGTCGTTTTATACGTGGCTGCATTTGGGTCGAGCACGTTAACCCGCATCTCAACCAAGATCTTGTAGGCTTCTCCAACTCTATGCTCTTTGCATAGATAATTGATCAGAATGTTATACATTACAACATCGGGCTTAATTCGCCTCTTTTTCATTTCGAGAAGCAAACTTTTAGCTTCACCAAAGTCTCCCCTTCTCGCAAGATCGTTCATTAAAACACCGTAGTTGGCGAGCTGCGGTATACAACCTTGGTATTCCATATCGAATATCATCGTTTTCGCTTCTTTAAACTTCTCTTGTGAACACAATCCTTCAATTAACAATGCATAAGATACCGCGTTTGGCTTTTGCCCTTTACGGAGCATCTCATCAAACAAGCTCTTAGATTTCGCGAACTCGCCCTTTTTACTCCAAAATCCTATTTGACAATTGTAAGTCACGACCGTGGGCTCGATTTCTCTCTCGAGCATTTCATCGAACACCTTGCTTGCTTCTTCCCACTCCCCCCTTTGCAGCCACCCCTTGATCACGATATTGAACTACACCGAATTCGGCCGGAATCCCATCTTCGAGCAACACTCGAAAACATCTCCTCCGCGTCCAGGTCCGTTAAAAAACAGTCCTAGGTTAGTTAAATTTTCATTTATTTATAAATTTAACATTTTTTTTCTTTTAGTTGGGTCCGTTGTTTTTATAGACCTAATGAGTATTTTGTAAAAATAAGAAAAAAAATGGATAAAAGATCAACTTGATGTTTGTAGGGATGGTAACAGGGCACCATCCCTAGGTGTTTGATTTTGGTCACTGGGGTCAATTTCCCCTAAAAATGGGAAAATTACGTTAGAGTTGCTCTAAATTGATCTTTAGTCATTTTTAACCAATTTTATCTAAATATTTTTACATTCGTTATTTAGATCGATTTTTTTACAAACTAGTTAAACACATAAAAAAAACGACCAGATTCTTAGGAAAAAATTATATCTAGATCCGTAAGTTACAAATCTGGGTTCATTTTTTACGGATCTAGGTTCGTAAAAAATATTATTTTCTTTTTCTTAAATAAATCGACAAGATTTATTTTTTTATGTTCTTTTAGTTAAGTTCATTTTTTACAAATGTAATAATATTCTAGTAAAAGAAAAATAACTATTTAATTCTACTTAATAGAAAAGAGCTAGTTAGGGGAACGAAATGGGTATCCCGCCCAGCGGGGAAAGGTGATCGGGGTGGCGGGATGAACACCGCCCCTGTCCCCGCCGGGTTCAAGACAAAAAAGTACTTTTGAAATTGCAGTAACGAAAGATGTTTTTCGATAAAAAAGTAAGGACCAAATTTATAATATACTCTTTTACATGAAAAAATAATTCAAAAAGTTGATTATTGACAATTTCGATTGGCTTTACACAAAACATGTTCTCTAGGAACCACATGCGAAAACTTATTTTATAGTTGACCCAAGATTCAACGTCCGAAATAAGCGGAGGGATTCAAGCCTCATACGGTCTCACCCGTTGGATTCAAAGAATTATTATTACCGACTCCAACATTATCCGAGCTATCTTCTAGTTGACTCGTTTGCAATTGAAAAGAACTAGTTGCCTTAAAGTTTGCTCCCGTAAATTACCAAAAGTGATTACAATACTCTACTTGGGTAGGGGTGGACTTGATACGTTATCAAGTTTTTCCTCTAATACCACAGTACAATCAATAATAATTGGTACACAAAAGCTTATACTATCTACCAACTACTTGTACTTAATACTGACTCTATAGTATACATTTTTTCTTATTTGGTACATGTTAATAGTGGTTTTGCTACAACTTCAAGTTATCTATATATGAAAACTTATTATTATGTTCAAAATTGAAGTAACATTTTTAGTTTTCAGATAACACGTTTGATGCTCAAAACACATATAGATGGAAAATATGTTTTCCCAAGGATGGGTGACAACATTTTTTCCACTTTTCATTATTTTATTCGTTTAACTACTAAATAACATTTATCGACGAAGGATTGTGAAAAACGATTTACATTATCTATTAAGATGAATATAACTATTAAAATAAAGGGTTTCAATCACTGAAAAATCCGTCATAAAAATCTAATTCATCGCTGATAAGCTATCGTTGAACCTTCAAGAATGATACTATCAACGAGTTTAATTTCATAGAATTTTTATTTCAGACTTGAGAGACTACAAAATTAATTACATCACTAAAATATGCAATGCATTTAATTAAAAAAAAAACTCTCATAGAAATTTTAATGTTAAGGACTTTTGGTGAAATAATAAATTTCTTATTTATACAAAAAAATTAATGGTAATGTGGCTGCTGGGATTCGAGCCCAGGTCTCCACGGCCACAACGTGGAATTCTTACCACTAAACTACAGCCACTACTTTGTTTTCTTTAATCAATATTATATATTTAAAATATTATCAGAAACGGGTTTCATTTTTTATGTTGAAATATTTTGGTTATTACAATGTTTTTTTTTTCCTTTTGGAAAATATGTTTGCACACGGATGGGTTTTTTGTTTTTTCTGTTTTTCATCTATTTTTTTAAACGACATGTTGGTGCAACGGAGTATCATTGTGTCATCATGGCATCAAGTCACGATAACCCGAGTTCGAAGTCTCTTCAAGGAGAATAACCAGCCCCAGCCTAGCCATTCAGTTTCCATTTAAAGGGCTTCAAGGCATCAGCTGAGATTCGAACCCGGCACCCGTTCAGGGAAAATCCCCCACGATAGACTTCAGCAAGAGTCGACCTCCTGACCTTCACCATATGGGAACTATAACCCATGCATCAGACCAACTGGGCTGACCATCATTTGCTTTTCCTTTAACTTTTAAGAGCCTGTTTGGGGGTGTGTTTCAGAACCAAGAAGCACTTTTTGGTAAAAGTGCTTATCAACTTATGTGTTTTGGAGAAGGAATTCTTAACAAAGTGTTTGGATTAGCTTTTTGCTTATCAGATGCCCAAATCAGAAAACCCTAGAATCACAGGATCCAAAATTGAAGTTCAAATCAATGAGATCTTGAGAATCGGAGCCCAAATCGGAGAAGATGATGCTTACCTAAGAAGAAATCGGAGCCGGTCACTTCCAAATCGGAGAAGATGAAATTTGTATCCGTGGTTCTGAAACGTGATAAGTCACTCCAGTGTGACTTCTGAAAACCTCCTTTTCAGCTTCTCCCCAACGTGATAAGGAGTTTTGAACACACATTCCCAAACACTTGATCTCATTTTTTGCTTCTCCCCAACGTAATAAGCTGATAAGCACTTTCCGAACGCGCTCCCAACACAGGCCCTAAGTAGCGTTTATCAACGAAGGATCGTAAAAATGAATTTAGATTATTTATTAAGGATGAGTATGGTTTGATATTATGTTTTTTTTATATATATTACACTAGATTATACATGCGTGCGATGCGACACAAAATTTCTCAAATTTGAAGTTGAGAACTCAAAATAATAATTTTGTTTTATTAGTCAAAAGAAAAGCCCTACATGCTCAAATAATGGTATAATTTATTAAATAAAATAAATGTTTTTTAGTTAATCCGCAATTCTGTATTTTAAATATGATAAGTGTGTAAAATGAAAACATAAGAAAATGTGAAACATATTACTTCTTATGTATCCTTAATATTTAATAATAAGGTTAAATAAAAAATATTTAATGTTAATATTAGGCTCATTTCGAAGGTATTGACGAAACGATTATAATGATATAAACTGAAAAAAGAAATGTAATTTTAATGCATAATATACGATTATTTATATTTTATGATAAAAAGTAAAATAAAAAATGAAAAAGTAAAGGATTAAAAGTAAAATAACTAACTAATTAATTATATGAGTATTAACTAAAAGGAAAAGATTAAAATTAAAATAAATAACTAAAAGGTAGAGGGTTAAATAAGAGGACACATGTCAAACAGATAAGCTTGATTGAACTGATAATATATAATGCGTAGATAACTTTAAATATTCAAAATAAGTTGTATAGATAAAGATGTCAATAATTATCTTGATATATTTTATATTTTTAATAAAATTTATTAGATAAAATGACACGTGTTAATCAGATAGGCGTAAACGAATTGAAAGTGAAAAATGCGTCTAGCTTCAAGTTTTGACGAAAAATACAGATTTCGGCTCACGAGAAAGTGACACATGGCACCCAATTACTCTTTTATTATATATAGATATCAATTAATTATATTCATGTATCAAACAATTATAATTAAAACAAAATTTTACATCAGGTACCAATCAATTATACTTAGCACTGATCTTTTGGTTAGTAAATGTTAGTATAGTATTGTACCAATATCATAAAAAAAAGTTAAGGTTATAATTTATTTAAATTGATATCTTTACTAATTAGATGTACTAAAACTATCAAGCATTCATAATATATGTGTTATACCACTATTCCTTATGTACGTAGACATTAAAAAAATATTATACAAGCATTCATTAATAGTCTAATATAAGCTGTCGTTAAAGAGCCTCAATGGACCTTTGATGTGTGGACGCATTACTAACATTTTTTAGGGTTAAGGGAATGTATTCAATCTAATTCTATATCTCTCGTCTTATAATTTAACAAAATTTAGTTTAAGCAAATCATGTTGTATTATTAATTAAACTTTAATTAATAAAACAATTCAAAATAAGTTGGTATGGTACGATACAGTATTATCGTGTTACACGACTTCTAGTACCATATATCAACCAACCAATTATGTTAATACTACTTAAATTGGTAAGCTTGGCATGCCAATTAGTTGATTTGTCTTGGTACAAAATTGAGGCTTCTACTCACTATCACATAGGCATGTAAACAAACCGAACGAACACGAACGAAGCATGTTCATGTTCGTTTGTTTAAGTTTAAACGAACACGAACACGAACACTTAACCGAACGAAAAATCCTATTCGTGTTCGTTCATTTATCACATGAGGATGTTCGTGTTCGTTCATCAAACTCTTAAACGAACGGTTCACGAACGTATACAAACACAAAGGAACGTAAACGAACATAAACGAACGAACATTAATAAACGAATGTGAACAAACCAAAAATCCTACATATTCTTGATTAACATCCAAAAGTTTTTAGTCAAGAGGAGAGAGGCTGGGTGATATTTTTTAACTTTATTTAAAACATACTTTAATAATTAAATTACTTAATAAATAATATATAATTTATAAATAATTATATACACTAAAATAAATGAACGAACATAAACGAACAGTTCACGAACGTAAACGAACGAACGGTTCACGAACATAAACGAATGAACAGTTCACGAACATAAACGAACGAACATAACCTAACATTCACGAACATAATTGAACGAACGAGGACGTCGTTCGTGTTCGTTCGTTTATTTAAATGAATGTAGAATCTTGCTCGTGTTCGTTCATTTATTAAACGAACAAACATAAACAAACTTCCTGCCGAACAAAATCACGAACGGTTCATGAACGTTCGGTTCGTTTACAGGCCTATTATCACATATATGCTCATGCTCACCCATAAATTGCATTTTCAAACAAAATTGATCTGCTACATCTCGATGTATCTTATTAGTGTTGATCTTCGACTAGGGTTGATCAGAGAGGGTGGAGATCCCTTCTTATCATTCTTACCATAACTTTCTTTCTCATCGGAACCCAATCCAATGTTTATATTTTAAGAAATGGTTAATAACAATCAAGTACAAAATGTAATTATGTGATATTATTCACACTAAATCCCCTTATTTCAAACATATTTTAGTAAAAAACATTAAAGGGAATAAAAAAACAAATATAAGCATAAATGTGACATTTTTGTCAAAGAAATGCAAACAAAGTTTGGTTATTCTTGATTTCAACTTTTCTTAGTAATGCATGTCAACCAATTGACATGCCCAATGCTTGGGTAGTATTGCTACTATATTCATAACAAATTCGTATATCTTGTTGGCATAGAATTTTATAAATTTAAATTATTAAGATTATATATATTTGATTATGTTGGTCAAAGATCACTCGATTATTCCTACTGTCTTTTATATTATGTTTGGCAAACTAGCTGATAAGGTAACTGTTCAAGGCATCAGTTGGAATTCGAACCTGACACCCGTTCAAAGAAAATCCCCCAACAATAGACTCCAGTAGGAGTCGAACTCCTGATCTTCACCATATGGAAACTATAACCCATGCATCAGACCAACTAAGCTGGCCATCATTTAAGATACTTTTTTATTTTTATTAATTATGATTTAATAAAAAATAATTAATTAATATTTATAGTTAAAAAATTGCACATTTTGTTCAAATACCAATTATTATAAGACCTTTTTATTTTATCTTTTACAATCTATATTATAAAATTAATTATATATAAAAATATCGAATATCTTCGAGCCTTTTGAGTTGAGTATTGGATAGCTTGACCCTACCGATTACCATGTTGAGTCAAACAAACTCAAGACGAGTGTTGATCAAACCGAGTCGATCTCAAATAGTCGAGTTGTCTTGTATCGTTTACATCCCCCATGGTATCATTAATTTAACTTGGGCTGTGTTTGGCAACAACAAAAAAAGCTAGCGTATCCAAACATGTACCATAGTTTAGCTTGTAAGCTAGCCTTTTTGAAACGCTACTTTGAGTAGCTTTTTGGAAGCTTTTTATAGCTTTTTCCAATTCAAAGATATCATTTTTGGTCATTTTACATACTCATAAGCTAGTTTTTACCAAACATAGTTTATTCATAAGCTAGCTTATCAGCTAGCAGCCATCTTATCAATCAAGAGCTAGCTTATCAGCTATTTTTTCGGGATTCTTAATAATTTTCGTTTACGAAATGGTGGCGGGAACCTTACAGAAAGAGAAGAAAACACACACATACACATGCACACACACACATACACCAAAGAGAATCAACAACCTTACAATCAAACAGTCAACCTTTTTGATTCTTCATATCATGTTCATAGCTCCAATTTAACCTCTAAATCACTTCTTAAAATCAATCTATCCATAATCAATCTTCATCATAAACCATCAGATTTTTTTTTATAAATCAGTTTATAATTTATACTACTCGATCGATCAATCGATCGATCGAGCTTTCCAACCTGAACGATGTTCGGTTGGACTCCGCCGCACGGCGTAGTGCCTCTGACGCCGGTGACGGAGAATCCAGAACTTCCGGACTCTCCGTTGCCCTACCTAGACACAACCACCAGTCGCCGGAACTTACCACCGGAGAAGAATGATGATGTTGAAGAAAAGGAAGTGATTCCGCGGTCGGCGGTGCCGTTCACGGCGTTGTTTGCCTGTGCCGACTGGTTCGATTGGATGCTTATTGCGGTTGGATCGATGGCTGCTGTGGTTCATGGTGCATCTCTCGCAGTATATTTACATTTATTTGGAAAAATTATTCATTCACTGAGCTTCAGTGGTAATGCAGATGAAGTGTTCGACCATTTTTCTCAGGTAGTTTTCATATGTTGTTTGAATTTTTGTGATTGATTTTAGGTTTTTTTTTCAGGATTTCTCATGATTTTTTTTTTGGTTATTGATATGCAGCATGCTCTGTATATTGTGTATATAGGTTTGGCTGTTTTTGCTGCTGGATGGATTGGTAAGATTAGAAATTTTTATTCCATTTAGGAGTTAGTTTTCATACTCCATAGTCATAGAAACGAACTGCAGTGAGTTTTTTTTTAGCAAATTGCATATGAATCTTTGGATTAAAATGTAAAGAACCGCAGTGAGAGCTTTGTAGCAACTGTCAAAATTGTAAGAAAATTCTTAGGGAGCGTTTGGTTCGCATAATGTTTTTTTCGATGGAATGGAATCTATCAAAGAAATTCGTTCTTAAAGGAATGGGAATGGAAGGTTATCAGGTTTGATCACCAGTTTGGATGGACATATAATAGAACGGAATATGTTAAAAGAATTCAAATCTATCTGTTTGGTTCACATGATGTAGCTCCGGAATTGGAATGAAATATGGGTAAAATGACCAATATACCCTTTGTTGAAAGTTTTGTAACTGAAATCTAACTATTGTGGTCAAGATGTTGTTCAGATCGATGGTGATTCAGGTAGGTGGTGGTTCGGATTGATTGTGGTTGCAGTGGTTCAAATAGGTGGTGGTTGACGGTGGTGGTTCAAAACAGTGGTGGCTGGGGATGAAGGTATGGGTAAATCTTGTAGGGAAATGGGGATAATTTTGTCTTTTTGAGAAATTGGGATGTAACCGAATTGAATTTATCCTCAATCGTGATCAACCGAAACAGTGGAATGTATGGAATCCAATTCTATTCCTTAGGTAAACCAAACAGCCAAACAGAATTTGTTCAATGAAATTGATCACTCCAATTCCTTCGAATTCCGTCCGAATCCCGCGAACCAAACGCCCCCTTAGTTTTTGGAACGGAGGTATGATTTTACAATTTACACATTCGTATCTTCTCATAAACATTGACTCGTGTTTGATCTTGCAGAGGTTTGGTGTTGGATGCTTACTGCGGAACGACAAACTGCTGTAATTAGGACCAAGTATGTTCAAGTAATATTAAACCAGAACATGAGCTTTTTCGATGCCTATGGACACAACGGGGACATAGTTAGCCAAGTCTTGACTGATGTTCAAGTTATCCATTGTGTTCTTGGTGAAAAGGTACAACTATTTTTCTGTCTCTTTTGGAAACAATTTGTATTTGTTTCTAGCATATACTTAATCTGGAGAACAAACTTTATTATGTTGTCATCAGGCAGGAAATTATATTCACAACATCGCAACGGTTTTGGGCGGGATCGCCATCGCGTTTGTAAACTGCTGGCAGATTGCACTTGTCGCGCTAGCAACAGGTCCGATAGTTGTTTCTGCAGGTGGGATTTCAAATGTATTTCTCCATAAGTTTTCGGAAAGGATTCAAGATGCTTATGCTGATGCTGCAAAGGTTGCTGAAGAGGTGTGTGCTTCTAACTCTACCTTTTGAAGTGTTGCTTACAAATTTTTGATGAGGGTTTTTAAGTGGTTTTTACTCACTACAAAACAGCAGCCCATTTCCGACGGCCAAATCCGCCGGAAATCCATCGGAAATGGACCAAAAATGCCCAGTTCTTGTAGTGATTAAATAAAAGCAATTGATATCATAAGATTATATAGAGCTGATAATGTAGTTCTTGTGTTACCTTTGTGTGCAATGCAGGCTCTGTCAAACATTAGGACACTGTATGCATTCACAAATGAAGCATTGGCTAAGTATTCTTACGCATCTTCTCTTCACGATACGCTGAAATACGGTATCATAACAAGCCTTGTTCAAGGACTAGGACTTGGATCCACATATGGACTTGGAATGTGTTCTTGTGCTTTGCAGCTTTGGATCGGAGGGTTTTTAGTCACCGGGGGAAGATCGAATGGTGCTGAAATCACCACTGCTGTTTTCGCCATGATCTTAAGTGGCCTGTAAGCATCTTTTTCGTTTCTGTTTGCTTATAACTTAATGGCAACGGGTCTTATTCGGTTATTCCCACTTGTTTTCATTGTTTTAGTGGGATGAATCAGGCGTTGACAAACCTGTATTCGTTTGAGCAAGGCCGTATAGCTGCATACAGACTCTACGGGGTTACAAGGCACTCGAGTTCTTCTGCTGCTGCTTTAGATGGAAATACTTTAGTTTCTGTGCAAGGAGAGATCGAGTTTCGTAATGTTCATTTCAGCTATCCATCTTGTCCTGTGATTCCTGTCTTAAATGGATTTTACCTTACTGTCCCTGCCAAGAAAACCGTGGCACTTGTGGGAAGAAGTGGGTCGGGAAAAAGTAGCTTAATCCCTCTCCTGGAACGGCATTATGATCCTACTTCAGGTAAGATGATCAGCTTCTGTGGTGGTTTAGAAAGATTCAAGAATACCAATAGCTTCAGATCGACAAAATTCTCTGAATTAAACTTGAAATCGAGGAAAGAAATCGATTCAGATCAATTCAACAATGAGAACCTAATCAATTAGACTCCAAATTTAATCAAGAAATGATCAATTTCTTTCAAATTATTGTTCCACATCATCAAAGTAAGCTCTAATACCAATTGTGAGTCCAAGTTTCAATCTAGATCATGATATCAAATACAAGAAATGAATAACACAACAATGGCAGAAAGTGTAATATTTATATTAGATATAGAGAGAGAGATTTACATTGTAGGAAACACACAGTTAAGCACTTACAAATATGACCAAAAGTTATCAAAAGCTTACATACAAAGGAAAGTCACAGGTTGACTTCTCAAAGTAGTTACAGTTAAAGCACTTAACTTGAATACAACATTTCAGTCCTAACAGCATTCAATTGTCATGATCTATATCATTTTCAAAATTTTAAATTGTTTTGTCATGTGGAGCAGGAGAGGTTCTTTTGGATGGAGTAAATACTAAAAGCCTGAAGCTAGATTGGTTCAGATGCCAAATAGGACTTGTGACACACGAACCGGCTTTAACATGTTTAAGCATAGCAGATAACATTGCTTATGGGCGTCCGAATATCACGTTCAATCAGATCGAGGAGGCTGCTAAAACAGCACAGGTTCATGCATTCATAAGCTCTCTTGAAAATGGATATGAGACTCAGGTATGCATACATTATGTAAATTCGACTTGAAGCTTAGATTTTCTTAGGGGCCATTTGGTTGGTTTTCCATTAAGTCATGTATGGATAAAGTTGTCTATGTGGAGTTTTTTGTTTCGGAGGGTTTTTTGATAAGAGGGACAGGTTTGGAAAAACTCAGCTTTTCGCATAAAGCTCCCCTTTACAAACCTTATTGAATAAGCCATTATCAAACAGTCATGTATGCCTGACTGAATAAGTTGTGAATTTGATGCTCATCAGGTGGGTGAAGTTGGATTAGAGTTGACAGACGAGCAGAAGATAAAGATTTCTGTTGCTAGAGCAGTTCTCTTAAACCCTTCGATTATTTTTCTTGATGAAGTTACCAGCAGGCTTGATTTGGAAGCAGAAAGAGCTGTTCAGGAGGCGTTACGTGTCATTACGGTAGGGAGATCAACAATAATGATCGCTCGGAGATTAAGTCTTGTAAAAGATGCTGATTTCATTGCTGTGATGGAGGGTGGTCAGTGTGTCGAGATGGGTACGCATGATGAGCTTACTAGCACACACGGCCTGTATTCAGAGATTCTTAGATGTGAAGAAGTCGTGAAACTCCCTGAAAGGTACGTTCGTAGTGGTTTGTTGTGCGAGTCTAGTCGGGTGACGGTGTGTGTTTGCATGAACGGACCTAGTGTAGCGCAACAGTGGCACGTGCCACTGTTTCGTTCCTTCGTCGTAGTATAAGAATTATAGGGTTGTGAAAACTATCACCGTATTAATTTGTTGTGTGTCATCATATATGTTTTGAAACTGCAATATAACACAAGTTTCCCTTGGTAGAGTTGGTTAGCTCCTTGTTTTTCAAATGTGAGGTCTTGGTTCAAATCCCGTCAGTCATTTTCCTAGGCTTTAACCTTTAATACCAGATTTATTATGTTTCTAAAAGAGATTAGCAGTAACAAGACTCAAACATGAGACTTACATTTAGCTTTTAGTATCAGACTCATTATGTTTCTAAAAAATTTGCAATTACAGGACTTGAACACGAGACCTTACATTTAAAAAGCAAGGAACCAACCACCAGACCAATATTGATTTTGTGAAAAATATCTCCATATTTGTTTCTTATAGTCAAACAGTGCCACCGTTTGAAAAAATTTATGTTGTGTGTTTGTGATGGTTCATGGTTGAGTGAATTTCGACGTTTTCCAGGATGCCGAGCGGGAACCACAATGGAATGGAATTCAAAGCTGAAAATGACTATAAAGACCCTGTGCTGCCGAATTTTTCATCTGATCTTGACTCTGAAAATGTCCCAAAACGGAAGGACACCCTTCAGTTAAAAGAGAAGTACAACAGCAAACATCAGAGTTCACCGTCGTTATGGAGACTCATGAAGCTGAATTCACCAGAGTGGCTGTATGGAGTTTTGGGAAGCTTGGGGGCTTCAATATTTGGATCTTTCAGGCCTGTCCTTGCATATGTGGTTGGGCTGATAGTAACTGCATATTATAAAGTTGATGGAAGTCATCATAACATTCAACTTAATGTTAACAAATGGTGCTTGATAATTGCTTGTATGGCTGTTGTTATTCTAGTAGCCACAGTGTTGCAGCACTTCTACTTTGGGATTATGGGGGAAAAAATGACCGAAAGAGTTAGAAGAATGATGTTTTCAGGTAATATCTTCTTCATTACTGTAATTTAGATTTTACTGCAATATGTTTCCTTGTTGACATGCTTAATTTGTTGTATTCAGCCATGCTCCAGGGTGAAGTAGGATGGTTTGATAAAGAAGAGAATGGTAGTGACGAACTGTTGATGAACTTGGCGAACGATGCCACTTATGTGCGTGCTGCTTTCAGCAACCGGCTCTCTATTCTGGTTCAGGACTTTTGTGCTGCTTTTGCGGCTATGGTTATCGGGTTCTCTCTGGAATGGAGGTTGGCACTGGTGGCTTTGGCCACCATACCATTTCTTACAGTCTCAGCTGCTGCACAGGTTGTTTTTATCTTTCAAAGTATGCTAATCATGTAGGAGTAGTTGTTATTTGAGTCTCACTACAACAGAATCGGGTTCATAGGATGCAACAAATTTCTATCTGTCCCTATAAACTACTTTATAGGACTAAAATTTATAGAACAAATCATGTGTGTCCTACGTAAGAGCTTTGCAATAGGTTTAGATGACATTTTTGGGGGTATTAAGCGGTTCTTTCAGGGCACTTTTGAAATAAAATGTGATATTAAAAATTTTATGTGACATTATTTGGAAAAATGTCATCTAAAGATAAGTGTTTATAGAACACTTCTTGAAAAGTATATATAAAGACTATTTTAATACGCCCAAAAGTGTCCTATAAACATAATGCAATGTTGTTACATAGGAGGCATATTTGTTTGGTCCTATAAACTTAAGTCTTATAAGGTATTCTGTTATGGCACTTGGCATCCTATAAGCCTGTTTTTGTTGTAGTGTCTTCAACATTATTTGACGGTTTCTCCTTCTTAGTGTCCACAACATGGTATTTTTAATCGAAGATTAAGCGAAAATGCTAAAACATTTTTGAACTTTCTTGGCGGGATCACACTTTTCAGAGAACATGGCTTTCTGGGTTCTCGAGGGGCATCGAGGAGCTTCACAAGCGGGCGTCGTTGGTCCTGGAAGACGCGGTAAGAAACATCTCCACCGTCATGGCATATTGTGCTGGCAATGAAGCATCAAGACTCTACGGGTTGTATCTGAAAAAACTTTACAAACGAACGTCCCTCCATGGCATGTCGGTTGGATTCGCATTCGGCTTTTCGAGGTTTCTCCTTTTCGCTTGCAACGCTGTTCTACTTCGCTACACTGCCGTTTCCATAAGAAATGGCTATATTGACCTTCCCACAGCCCTTAGAGAATACATTGTGTTCTCTTTTGCAACTTTCTCGCTGGTGGAACCGTTCGGGCTTGCACCTAAACTTCACAAAAAGCGGAAAAATCTTGTTCGGGTTTTCGATATTATCGACCGTGTTCCCGAGATCGGTCTTGATGAATCTTCTGCACTTAAACCCGTCACCGCCTGTGGAACTATCGAGTTTAAAAACGTCGATTTCAGTTACCCAACAAGTCCAGAAATCATGGTGTTGCGAGATTTCAGTGTTAAAGTTGACGGGGGTCACACGGTGGGTGTGGTCGGAGTTTCGGGTTCCGGCAAAAGCACTTTGCTTTCTCTGATTCTAAGGTTTTACGATCCGGTTTCCGGCCAGATACTGGTAGATGGAAAAGATCTGAAGCATTTCAATCTCAGATGGTTGAGGAACCAGCTTGGTTTTGTCCAACAAGAACCCGTAATATTCTCGACCACCGTTAGAGAAAACATAAGCTACGGGAGGTGTCAGGCAAGCGAAACAGAGATCAGAGAGGCTGCCAGAATCGCAAACGCCCACCGCTTTATCAGCAGTTTGCCTCACGGATACGACACTAGAGTGGGTCCCCACGGAGTGGACTTAACCCCAGGACAGAAACTGAGGATCGCGATCGCCCGTGTGGTCCTGAAGAACGCACCGATCTTGTTACTGGATGAGGCGGACGGCACGATCGAGCACGAGTCGAGACGTGTGGTGCAAGAGGCTCTTGACACACTTCTAATCGGCGGCAAAACGACGATTCTGGTTGCACGTCGGGCGTCCATGATGAGACGGGTTGACAAAATCTTGGTCGTCAATGGCGGCCAAATTGTCGAGCAAGGGACTCATGATTCGCTTGCTGCAATGAAGGATAGCGTTTATGCGAAACTGACACAGCCTCATTTCGTAAAAGGTCTTCGGCCTCACTTTCTTGGTTCCACACGGTGACTTACAGAAAACCAAGAAACCAAACCAAACCAAACGTTCCCAGTATATCTTGAGCACAGGGTGTATAGACCTGTCCACTGCCCAGAAGGGTAGAACAGTTGTTTCTGTGAAAGACAGTTGGAGATAACCGAGGTAATCTTTAAATAGTTCATACGAATTTCACATGTCATTTATGTTTCTTTTTTGTAGATGAGCAATTACTTGATGTTGTTATAGGTTTCTTAAGTAGTATTCTTTTTGTAAAAATCTTATTCACTCAAAGAGGTAGCAAAAGGCTCACCAATCACAATAAAATGATTCTTTTCTTTACTTTTGTTAGCCAAGAGAACAAAGCCAGTATGCCATTGGATGTTTTGTTAGAATTCTTGTTCCAGTTCTTCCAATTGCCAGTAGACCCTTTTCTAGTTTATAGTATTATTTTATCTTTTGATGTGAATTTGAATATTATAAAGTGTGAGGCTATGTGGAACCCAGATTAATCTCTCAAATGAGCCGTTGAGGAGAGACGATTTTCAACATATGCTGAGGAGGAATAGTTCAAGTCTAGCTGATGAACATGTCCCTCCAATGAGGCTAGACTGGTACAAATTTTCCCAATGTGTCAAGAGGGGATTAGATGAGTAGAGATTAGTCTAGAGTGTTTTGAGTGCCGAGAATGGGCCTTGGCTCTGATACAATGTTCGAATATGTGGAAACCCAGATTAATCTCCGAAAGAGTCGATTAGAAGAGAACGGATGTTTAGGAAAGTCTTGGTTCATGTCTTTTGTGTATTAGCAATTGGTTTACACTCAAATATGTGTGTGTTATTTATGCTTGTGTTAAGTTGTGGTTGAAGTCTTGCTATGCTTTGATTAGATTGTTTCCATATGTTTTCAATATACAACATTGGTAATGTACAAAAAGAGAAGATCAGTAGATTAACTAAACGAAAATCGAAAAACTCATCTCAATACATTAGATATGGTCTTGAGTTGCAATCAAAATAACAACCATTGACCATTTGATTTACCCCTTAGGTCCTCGGTAGCGCAACCCACAAGCTCATAAAGCCCGAGCTGCCACATCAGTTTTACCCGCAATAAGCCCGAAATAGGAGTACCACTACCTCTGAATACCCAATATATATATATATATAGAGAGAGAGAGAGAGGAAAGTTCAAATGTGAACCACTTTTTGGTT
>LUCG01289915.1:0-12356 GCA_001633085.1 Carthamus tinctorius
TTAATAACTCTTTTAATTAATAAATTTTGGTGGTCCCAAGTGTATTATTTTATAGAGTTTCTAATGTATAGAACAATCTGAGTGCCTCTTTAAACTTAACAATGGACCTTATTTTGATGGATTGTGGAAGTATGGTTATTGGATACTTGATTATTAATATCCTTGTTTACCTGAAAGTGAATTCTTGATTCTCAGGGCCTCTGTCATCGGTGTGGAAAGAATGGATAAAATGGTGCATTGAATTCGGGATTGAGGCAAATGCTATTCTTGCTGTCCCATATGATTGGAGACTGTCACCATCGAAGCTCGAGGAGCGGGACTTGTACTTCCACAAGCTAAAGTTCGTATATATATATATATATATATATATATATATATATATACCTTGCATTGATTTTATGCATTTCTTGAAGTTCTCCCTTTTGTCGAATCTCACTTTCTCCCCCTATTGAGGTTCATCATCAAATAGTCATCTTTCAGTATATGACATGCATGACGTCCCAAATGCAACTAGTTTTTCTAACAGTTCTTTAAAAAGATAAATGACGGACTTGCTGTTACTAGCAATATCAAACATAGGTGTTCAATTACTTCAAATCTCTTTTTTGGTCTGCTAGTTATTTTTAACTTATTCCTGTCTTGTCCATTGTTGGTTGGCAATTACTTTCTTAAACCACCTCTTATCATGAATGGTCGGTTAGTGTCCGACTTATATTTGTCCACAAAGTAAGTAATCAGTACGTAGTGACATCTTATATCATACCAAAACATTATTTATCTGGAAGCAAACTAGATATTATGTGAAGTTCCTAAAACTTGATCCTACTTGTTTATTTGCCATTGTTCCTTCGTCAATCAATTGCTCGTAGAGGCAAAATCTTCCTCCTTACTTTTCCTTTGTCTCTGAGTATTGGCACATTCTTCCATATTTTGATGTCCAGGATTGTTTCTGTTTCTTTGCAGACTTACTTTTGAAATAGCTCTTAAACATCGTGGTGGTCCATCCATAGTATTTGCCCACTCACTGGGCAACAATGTTTTCCGGTACTTTTTGGAGTGGTTGAAGCTAGAAATTGCCCCCAAAAATTATATCAAATGGCTAGATGATCATATTCATGCCTACTTTGCTGTTGGTATGGTAGACTTCATTTGATCTAACCTGTAACACACATACATGTTTACTAGTGAATTTGGGGGATCATATACACATTGATGTTTCCTATTCTTAATTTCAGGGTCTCCTCTTCTTGGTTCAGTTCAGACAGTAGAAGCAACACTTTCTGGATTCACATTTGGTCTTCCTGTACCTGAGGTCCGTTCTCTTTATTGCATTCTGTCCTGAATTTCCTTTTCTTTTTTGCTCTCTAGCCACTAATATTTAAACTCTCATCAAATTATTTGTGCTCATTCTTTTGTTTGTTTGCCATCTTATTCTCTTTCTACCACATGTTTCCACTTAAAAATTATCTTGTGTGTTCATGTTCTGCGACTATGTCAACTTAATTCTGTAGTTATCTCCATAAATTAATGTGCATCATATGTTTTGGCGAGATATCAGGGGACAGCCCGACTGATGTTCAATTCATTTGGCTCTTCACTATGGATGTCACCTTTTTCAGAATATTGTCGGACTGAAAATGTGTACTCAAAGCATTTTTCTGGTGGGCGCAGAAAGAAACACAGTGTATATCACTGTGATGACATTGAATATCGGTCAAACTATTCTGGATTTCCAACTAACATAATCAATATTGAGATCCCTTCAGTAGTAGGTATGGGATGAGTCCGATCGATGTTTTTATCAGAGAAGGTGCTCGAGGTTGACCATATTAATGGGTTTTAATACTGTAGCAGATGCTTATCCATCCTTCGGAGATGAAGTACAGGCCAACTTTTCTAACATGGAATGTGGGATCCCTACTCAGTTATCCTTTTCTGCTCGAGAAATAGCAGATGGGACATTTTTCAAAGCGATAGAGGATTATGATCCTGATAGCAAAAGGCTTCTCCACCAATTAGACAAGTGAGTAAAAGGATATTTTTGTATATTAGCCAAATCTGGCATAGATTAGATGCCTCCAATCTTGGATGCAATGTTTTTTGCTCAAATACTAGACGTTTGGTTATAATTGTCTCTGTGTGTGTGTGTGTGTTTATTCTACTGTCAAATGGATATATGAACTTTTATTGCTTGAATGTCTTTTTTGTATTCAGAGTCATCATGTGGCTGTATTTCTGTATTTTGCAAGTTTAAAATGTTAAGGCCATTCTGTTATCAATGGCATACTTCCAAAATGGATGCAACTGAACTCTCTGTGCAATCCAGGTTGTATCATGGCGATCCTGTTTTAAATCCTTTGACGCCTTGGGAGCGACCACCTCTGAAGAACATCTTTTGTATATATGGAGTAGATTCAAGAACAGAGGTATTGATTAAGATGCTACATCTCATTATCAGGTTGCTAAAGCATAGGATACATACACTTGCTTATCCTTATGCAATACTCCATCCTGAAATAAATGTCCACAATGAAAAAGGCACACAATATTACAAATGTGTAATTATTTCACTTCTTAATCAAGCACATGGCAATTTTACCCTTAGTATATAGAGGGAGTAATGAACTTCTCCATCTCGTAATCATCGTACATTGGGAAATAGACAATTTTGAAAGTGGACACTTGTCTTGGGACGGATGGAGTATATAGTTTCCTCAATGAACACACCCAAATTACTCTGGATACAAGGTTTAAGTCGGCATCTTTGCAAGAATGCAAAAGGAAACCAAAGGGTTATTGACCCAACGCTATGCGGGTTACTGGTAGAGCCCAACCCTTGGGAGGTCAAAAGGTTAAGCCTCACCAACAGTGAGAAGTGTGTGTGAGTTTTACCATATATAAAATATTATATACTTAAAAAAATGCAAAGGAAAATCAAAGACTTTCCTTGTGACCTGGGGACACCCTTTGCACAATAGCATCCAAAACTCATCTACTTTCCGAAACAGGTCGGCTACTATTTTGCACCAAGCGGCAAGCCTTACCCTGACAACTGGATTATGACTGATGTTGTATACGAGTTTGAAGGATCTTTGTATACTAGGTAACTCTCTTTACCATATGGTTGAGGATCATTTTGACAATTTCAAATCATCAAATTTCTAATCAAACCCAACCAAATAACTCTCTTTACCATATATTAATATATAAAGAAAGATAATTTCTTTGCTAATCTTGGCCTTCATGATCAATGCACTATTTGAAAATTATCAGATTTCAATTCCTTTTGACTTGTGGTATTCATATTATTCCTTTCTTTCGTATAGATCTGGGAATTTGGTTGAAGGGAATCCTGGATCTGCAAGTGGTGATGAGACGGTAAGCGAAAATAGTTAGATGGATGTTTTAGGTTATGATACACTTGAGGTCCATGCTTTCAATTACCTTCATATTACCTCATAATTTAACAAATTTAAAGTTGCTTGCAGGTACCATATCGTTCTCTTTCCTATTGCAAGAACTGGCTGGGACCAAAAGTTAATATAACAAGAACTCCTCAGGTATATATGTGTTGATATGCAGTTCATATTCAAATGCTTAATAGTTTCTTTCTCGTTGTAACTTCCCCGGGTTTTAAATTTTGTAGTATTTTAGTTTAACTTCAAGATAACTCCGACAAATTAATCAAGAAACAAAAGCTTTCTGGGGTAAAATTTCTTTAAATGTTACATTGAATTGGCAACCTTTGCAATTGAACCAATGCTATAAAATTCAACTTCCTTTTCACCTCTACTGGCCATGGCATCATGATATTGTATATGCAATTATGCATATGAATTTATAATGTCCTTATTTCCTTTTCATCAATTAAGGCTTCGTTTTTGTTATTGTTTCAGTCAGAGCATAATGGGTTAGATGTACAAATTCATTTGAATGTAGAACACCATCCTGGGGCCGACATAATTCCCAACATGACAAGGTCACCTCGTGTTAAATATATAACATATTACGAAGATTCCGAAAGCCTTCCAGGGCAAAGGACAGCTGTATGGGAGATTGATAAAGGTATCTGGTCTTTCTTTCTTCTATGTGATTAGCTGATTTAACTTGAACGTATGACAATCATTTAGCATCTTTTGTAACAACCTGCCCACGTGGATAGAATTTTTTGATATTTTTTTTTATTTCACATCAACATAAGTTAAAAGTTGTTGGCTACTAATAACTTCCACTGTGGTTTTAAGTTTCCCTTGGTAGAGTTGTATTTCACGTGCCAGTGTTCCGTTCCTCCCTCTTAGGGTTGTGAAAAGTGCCACCGTATCAATTTGTTGTGTGCCACCATATATATTTTGAAACTACAATATAGATACAAGTTTAGAATTGGTTAATTCCTTGCTTTTCAAATGTGAGGTATCGTGTTCAAATCCCGTTAAAGTCATTTTCCTAGTTTTTAGCTTTTAATATCAGATTTATTATGTTTCTAAAAAAATTGCAATAACAAGATTCGAGCACGAGAGTTCGTTTAACCAACTTGTGGGATTCACTGAGTTCGTTTGGTTTGGTTTATATGGCAATCTTTTAATCTGGATACTAGATGTAAAATACGTGTGTGATGGTGAGTTTGATCATCTATTTGCAGCAAATCACAGGAACATTGTGAGGTCCCCAATTCTCATGCGGGAACTATGGCTTGAGATGTGGCATGATATTCATCCCGATAAGAAATCGAAATTTGTTACAAAAGGTTGGTTTTTCCTTTTCAACAACCCCATTAATGTCAAAATAAAAGAATCTCCGAGTTTTTACCTGTAAGTTTCTACAGCAAAGCGTGGACCTCTGAGGGATGAAGACTGTTATTGGGATTATGGGAAAGCTCGCTGTGCATGGTCCGAGTATTGTGAATATAGGTACATCCACTGCTCCTTAAGAAACTGATTTTGCTCCATATTTCGGAAGTTCACATTATGTAAAAATGGCACAGATATGTTTTCGGAGATGTTCACTTGGGTCAAAGTTGCAGGGTCAAAAGCTCTTCAGCTGATCTCCTTCTGAATTATGTGTAAAAACCATGAGGTAGTTTTTCGGGTCCCTTTATTTGATTTGTGTTTATAGCTTCACGAAAATAGCCTCTTTAGACCATCTCCAATCATAACATGTAAAGATAATTCTAACTTCCACTGCACTCCATATATACTGTTTGATCACGAACACGGCATTTATGCCATTTCTCTCCCATCTCCTGCATTTTGTCGTTCCATGTACCTGTACGTTGGAGCTTCCAAACTGACTAGGGCTGTTTGGCAGTTGCCGAATGGTTTGGTGCAGGATGATTAAGTGGTTAGAGTTAATGAGTTATTAAGACGCCCTTATGATATAGTGCAAAATGAAATATGGTTGTTTGGTAATTGTTCATAATGAAATTAGGGTGTTGGATGCTTAAAGGAGGCCCAAGATACAAAATCGTTCAGAGGGTTTAGAACCATTAAGAGACAAACTTTTTTTTGCCAAACAAGATTCACCTCTTAACAATTCAGAGGTTTCCTCTTAATGGAACTATTAAGAGGTAAACAAAAATGGTATTTTTGCATTACGGTTTGAGATGCCCTTACACCTTAGAGTAGAGGAAATGTTGTGCACATCTTACCGTCCTCATACCCTACTTCACGTGGGATTTACTCGGTTCATTTGGTTTGGCTTAATTTATGTCTATAAGATGCCATATTTCGTCTTTAATTTAAGGGTATTTTAGATGGTCAAACACTTGAACTATATGGCAATCCAATAGAGGCCATTTGATTTCTTTATCTTGACAAATAGAAAACTTTGATGCAGGACTAACACGCCATAGAAACGCAAAGATGGTCCGCTTTCACTCCATGATGATGGGATTATCATGTTATATTGATCCTGGAATTAAACACGATAATCCCATCGATGATCAAAGTGTCCACCAGACAGGCGATCAATGAGCATTGAGGGAGAAGGGTTTTTGTTTTGAAGCATGCTACAGCCATTTCAAGTATGTAGTAGATGTACCATTCATCATATTGAACAAATAGACATAAGGCCATTATCAGCCAAAAAAGCATTTCCACTTTAATGTTGGTTAATACTTTTAGAACAAATGCCACAAAAAATTGATACTTCAAACTTCAAAGATCAATGTTTGCTCCAGTATTGGGTTGGGCCCAATGGGGTCAGGTGGATGTAGGCAGGGTGGACCTATATATATCATACGGTAACACGGGCCACTACTTCATGGTTCTGTAGTAATAGGAAAAAAGATGTTTTTATAAAGGATGACACCGTTTTATTGGAGTGCCTTTATATTTTTTTGAAACTAAAACTATTGGCGAAGACTTTTTAACGTTGGAGTTGGTAAATGTTAGTTGCCTTTGTACAAAAGGCCTAGGTTCAAGTCGTACTCTTGTCAACTTTCCTTTTTTTGGAAGGGTGTCCGGGCCAAAGCCCGACTAATCCCCATCAATTTTGAGGGCTAAACATGGCCCCACTTAAATGTCCTTAGGCATGCGCACGAGAAGGCTCGAACTCGGTTAGGGCGCTATAAACCCCCCAAGCGATAACCAATCCGCCACAGCACTGGAAGACAACTTTCTTATTTTTCAAACTTAAATTTTGGTGTTATTTATAAATTATACCACCTTTTCTTTTGTGTTTTTGAAAAGTTTAAAGACATGACCCAAAAACAGTTTTTTTTTTTTTTTTGTATAGGGATAAAGAATCAACCAATGGGATATATTTTGTGAAAAGAATATATAGTTTATTTTCTTGTAGTGAAAATTAATCATTAATTAAATTTTTTTGTTTTCCTTTAAGGGTGTCCTAGCTATGCACTTAATTTTTTTTGAGAAATTATATTTTCTCCTACCTTTTATGCCTACCCATCCTCCTATTCATATGGGAAGGAGACACTTGTCACAAATGACTATCAGTTTTCTGTCCATGTGACAAGTGTATTATTCCTATATGGGTAGGAGGATATATAATTTCTCATTTTCTTTTTTAGGTTTGCTTTTGGATGTAGCATACCTATTTTGTCCCCTAAAGAGTAAAGTCATTATATTTCATGAAAAGCTCGACTTTAATACAATAAAGTAAACAAGATTGAAGGAAACAAGATATGCACAAAGTTGAGCTCTACCTCAAAGAGTAAAATGGTTGCTTTTGTAATAACATTTGGCTTTTGAAAAGACGAAGATCGAGAGTGATAAAAGCAGAAAAATAAAATAAATAGTAGACTAAATAAGAGAAAGGGATAAATACACAAATAGATGGGGAGGAGTTGAGTTCCAAGGAGAAGTTGAGTTACCATGAGGATAAGAAGAAGGGATTTTCATCCTTGGATAGTTGGATGCACATTAAGATGAGATGCACCAGATCAATTCTCTATCAAGCGTAATTCATGGGATGGGTTTGAGTTTAAAGGGCCGGGCCGTTTGTTTTTTAAAAGTTACCTCTTAAAACCTCTAAAGTCTGAAAATTAAGAGGTTTGCAGACTTTAGACGGTTTGTTTTATTTTTAAGAAAAGACCTGAAAACCTCCTATCATCCCCTGAAATTTTAAGAGGTGCACCATCCACCCCTTAATTTTTAGACATAAATTCAGACTTCGGACCTCTTAAAACAAAGGACACCTAAAAGTGATCAATGGTTCATATTCCTATTCGTTGTTGCTTTTAACTCTTCTTCTTACACAGTTGGTGCCGAAGGATACAATAAAAATGTAGCCAAAATAAGTTCATATTAAGAGGAAATAAAAGATATCTTACCCTTTTCCAAATGGATGAATAAAAATGTACAACTTTCAGTGAACAAGGTACAAGTAGCTATAGCGGTATTGCTCTGGATTGAGCAAAAAATTTAAATCATAAGAAAAGGTAAAAAGCTCACCAAACATCTCATCATAAGTTCACTTGCAAAAAAGGGTGTCAAAAGGGTAAATAAAGCTGAAAATTGATGCCTTTTAGACTGGAAGAATGAAATCTTGCCACTAACTTTTCTTCTTGATCTCAAAAGAATAATCAAGCTCCAAATAGCACCTCTTATCATCATCTTCAAACTGCATCATCAAACAGAGTTAAATAAACCAGAATGCTAAGGATGTGTTTGGTTATGAATTTTTTTCCATTTTTCAAGAAAAATGAAAACGTGTTTGGTTCATTCAGTTTTCAAAAGTTTTCCAATAAAATAAAATTTTTCTGTTTTCTAACTTCTATGTAAACAAGAAAACCGATTTTAGTAGTTTTCCAAAATTTTATAAACGCGTTTTCTAATTTTCTAAAATGGAATATGAAAAGTCCACCATTTCAATCAAACGAGTTTTCTAAAATTTTAATAGAAAACTGGAAATGAAAACTCAATTCCATTTTTTGAGAACGTTTTCTATGAAAATGAAAACAGTTTTCCACAACCGAACGCACCCTAAATATTTTATAGAATACGAAAATGATAAAAAAAACATGTGCAAAATTACATGTGATTTTACGTTAACAAGAAAAAAAAGGTGTGTGGGCGACTTTGGCTGCGTCTTCAGGTCGTTGGGGAAAGTTGTGTGAATCACATGTGACTTTGTACGTGATGTTAGTGTAAATCACATGTGATTCGAAGCTTTTTCTTATTCTCTTAAATAGGTACATAAGAAGGCTAAATATCGTGAGAATGTAAGAAGGAAGGTTCATATGTGAATCATTGAAAAATATATATATTCGAAGATGCTTATCTGAACTGAAGTTACTGATATGGGTTCACATATGCATTTTCAAATAGATTTTTTCAATGATTCACATATAGGCCTTTTTCGTAGCATTTCCTTCTTAATTTATGACGATATTTAAACTTCTTATCCGAGTCTCCACTATATGTAAATTTATGTGTGTGCATATGGCAAATACTTAGGCACACTCGTCACTTTTGGTGAAATTTGAACCTTGAACTCCATTAAAGCTAGGATTTAATAGTAACCCAGATATCGTTGAACCAATGACCCTTTGGTGATCATATAATATATATATTCTTTTTGTGAGTCCATTTATAACGGCCCACGTTATGAGGCAAATAATATGAACCCGAGAAATGGAGAACGGGCGACTTACCTTGAGCTTTGCTGTGTATATTCCTCTTGCAAGAACACCGCATGGTGTGGTCTCCTCGTCTAAGGTTTCTACATACGCATCTTTTTGAGGTGCAAACGTACCCAACATTCCTTTGATTTGATCCACTGATACCAACAACATTCCAACAATAAACCAAACTAACTCAGTATATCCCACTCGAAAGTATGGTCTGGGGCTAAGATGTACACATATGTGTACTTTATCCATTGGGGTAGAGCAATTGTTTACGTGAATACCCCGCTTGTGCAATAAGAAACCAACAAAAAATACCGGTTCCAAATTCACATGTCTCATTTCTGTACCACCAATGAAATTGTGACAAATCATATTTTTATTTATTTTAAATTTATTTGATTTATGTTCCCTTTTCTTTCTCCGATGATGTGTATTCATGTGATTGGTGGACTTAAAAGTGAAAATTTCGCATAGGTTTCATACTTCTTAGGTATGGTTGACTTTTCAGGTCAAACATGTTACTTTCCATATAAAAGTGAGCAACATTATATACATATAAAGTGAGATAGGGGCCGGGGGCCTGTTCAAATAAGAAGGCTAAATATCGTGAGAAGGCAAAAAGAGAAGATTCATATGTGAATCCCTGAAAATTTTTATTTGAAGATGCATATGTGAACCAACGTTACAAATTATTCATATGAATTCACATATGCATCTTTAAATAGATTTTTGCAATAATTCACTTATTAAAGCCTCCCTTCTTACCTTCTCATGATATTTAGTCTTCTTATTCGAACCTACTACATTGAACACATTATACACACACACACACACACGTGCNATAATATCAAAATATTACATATATTACAGTATTTTGTTTAGTTCAGTAGCGGGTCGGGTCGGGGGGTTACCTTGGATTCCCGCTTTCCACACTGTATTGATGCACATGAGACCGGAGACAATGTTGTAAAGAACTGTGAATGATAGCTTAAGTCGATACTGAACTCCTTCTTTAAGACTAAAAAGGAGATGACCCTTCTTACCTTCTTCGACCGGTAACGAAGTGATCATCTCCTCAACGCCATTCGATATGATTCCTATCGAGTGGAATTTAACTTCGGGATCCTTTTGCCCTAAAAGGAAATCACAAGTGAAAAAAGCAAGCGGTCCGTTAGAACCAAACCACACAAAACCAGTAAATCCCACATACAGGGTCTGAGGGTAGGATGTACGCAGATTTTTAAAATTCCGTGACTTGCAAAAGAGAGGTCCATTAGGAAGCATGAGAATTGGAAACTGAAGCCATTCTAGGTAAACGCTTAAAGGACATATTGTCAAACATAAGCTACCTTATTTTTGAGCTTATTGAAAAAGCCCTGTTTGGTTCCTCGGTAAGCTAAGTTTTTGAAAAGCTAGCATTCCAATCTAGGGGCTTTTATCACTTTTTTCCAACTATGTAGTTTGAGCTTATTGAAAAAGCTCCATAAGCTAACTTTTTGAAAAATCCCTCAGCTTATTGAAAAACCCCTGTCTGGTTTGTCATGACCCCTATTTACGTTGTCCTATAGTTTATCTGCTAGTTTCTACCAAACATGACTAGTTTACCTGCCAACCGGCTTATCAGTAAGGAGGCAAAACATAGTCTTAGGTGTATCGAAAGAGTTGGTATGTCATTTACATAAAAATTAATTTGTTTGATGTACGATGAGATACAAAATGTACCATATATAGTTTCCTCGTTTACTCGGTTTAACATTTATAGAGACAATTATGCAAAATTGATCATAATAACGCGATAAAACCAACCATTGAAATCGCTATCGACACAACCGAGCAACTTCTCTTTCCACCTTCTTAAACTTTCATCCTCCTAAAACCAGCAAAAGAAACAACTCATCATGCTCGATAAGCGATGGCCTAATAAATACCCTAATACACACACAAATACGTGTAAAAGGGGCAAATCAAATGAGAACCATAAAAGGCTAGGATTTAAGGAATTGTTTCGCATGTATTTGTTTCACAATATGAAACTATTTTACGTGTGTTTTTTGTTTCAATATGTGAGCCAAAAATAGCTTCATATGTATTTATTTCACATTGGAAACACAAACAAAACAATACCTTAAATCATAACATTCGATGAAAAAAAATCATGTAAAAAGTATTTTTATATCGGTTCTCACGAGCTTGTAAGAAACCCAATATTTGAAATTGTGAAAGTGTACCCATGTATGTTTACCAGCCATTCTTGAAAATAAAGCTAAAAATGCAAGAATGGCAGAAATACCCCAAGAAACAGAGCAAGATTTCAACTTTTTTACTTCTACATTTCAATCTAAACACAATGAAGCAAAAATAACAACTAATTCAAATACCCATTTTGTCCCAAACCACAAAAAATGCAAAACACACTTGAGAAATTGAGAATTGGGGTTCTTGAGAAGACCCTTTCTTTCAAAAGCCCCTAAATGCCCGTTTGTTAGCAGCTTAACGAGCTTAACGTGACTCACAACTTATTTAGTCGGCCATACATGACTCTTCGATAGTGGCTTAATAATACAGAAAGTGGCTTATTCGGTAAGCTTTCAGAAGGGAAAGCCAAGTTTTTGCTAAACCTGCCACCCCCTAAGTTAAAAACAATCTCTTTCCATCTATAAAAAACCCTTCCAAGCAAAAACTTTTCCAATCAATTCAGTCGAATTAATCAATCCATACAGACAACTTTATCCATGCTAAGACTTAACAAAAAACCAACCAAACAGCCTTTTTAAGGATTAAAATGGGGTTACTGAATCCCTCTTTTTATAACCCCTAAATTGAAACAAATCAAACCACATATATTTACACACATGAATGAATGAGAGTAAAGATTAAAAACACAAAGGGAAAAAAAGGATAGAAATGAAAGAAACCCCAAACTCTCTGATGATATATCATGATGAAACCATTTTCTTTAAAAATGTAATTAAAAAATAAAATGAAAACCTTGTCTTTGTCAAGCTGATCCTTTAGAGGAAGAAGAGGACCAGGAACAAATTTAGAGAAACCTTCTTGATGATGTTCATGATCATAAATCTTGAATGGGTTTTCTGCTACTTGTTTGTTGTTTAAATCTCCATGAGGAAGTGAAGATGATGATGACCCTGTTGTCTTCATACCTTCTTCCATTTCTGCAACACAGAATGAGAACAAAAACACAAAGAAATTTCTCTCTTTTTTTTTTTTTTGGGTTTATGAAATAGACAGAGGTAGCAAATGTTTGTCT
>LUCG01289917.1:0-10455 GCA_001633085.1 Carthamus tinctorius
AAAGTCAAAGACTTAGGCTGGGAATAGGCCCAGTGTAAGCTAGGTCGGGACAAGGCGGACTAGAGGGCTGCCCAGTTGGATGCCCGATACCGCCTGGGAGGCATGCGTGAGTGTGTTCGGTGGTAGTCGTTCGAGAGGTTCGGTGCCGCCATGCCTTTCAAAATTTTTTTTTCAAGGGGAGTCAATTGAGGGCATGAGTAGGGGTGTTTAAAAACCCCGACAAACCCGATCAACCCAAACCCAACCCGATGTAAAATAACCCAACCCGACATCTAATTGGGTTGAATTTTTTTCAAACCGTAAGTATTGGGTTGATATCGGGTTAACGTCATGTGAACCCAACCCAACCTAATTAACCCAATATCTCTTTATTTTTTGAATTTAGTTTGATTGTTAAGCTTATATTAATATGTACATTGAATAATTACACCATTACATAGTCTCTTTATATGTATATACTTTAAATCTCTTCCCCATCTTTATATAACTCATACATACATATATATACATAGAGGAAAGTTCAAATGTGAACTCAATTTTGGTTGTGAACGTGATGACGAATCTCAGCCACTCATCCGGTCAATAAAGACGGCTTTGACCGGATCCCCTCCTTTAATAATCTCCACCCTCCCATGAATCGCGTCAATCCTCAGTGATCGCGTCCACCATAACCGAAGATGTGTGGCTGAGATTCATCCTCACTTTCACAACCAAAATTGAGTTCACTTTTGAACCTGACCCTATATACATATATGTACATATATATATATATATGTGTGTGTGTGTGTGTGTGTTAAATCATATATATACACACATGCATATGGAAATTAAGAAGAGTACTTTTGTGTACTATAACACGCGAAAGCATTACATAAATCGCTGTTAACCCTTTAATTATTCATCATTTTTAGATTTATTACCTAATTTTAAACATAACCCGATCAACCCGAACGGGTTGGGTTGGGTTGAAGGGTTGGGTTGAAAAAGTTTCAAACCGACATCAGGTTGAATTCTCGAAACGCCTTCAACCCGATCAACCCAACCCGTATGCACCCCTAGGCATGAGTACCAAGTCCCTAGGCTGGTCCAGTCACTGGGCCCCCCAGCCCAGTCAAAGACCGTGGTTGGGCTCTAGGTCCGACGTAAGCTGGGCCGAGACAACAACGGATTAGTGGGCTACCCATGGATGTCTGATACCGCCGGAGAGGCGTGCAGGCGTGCAGGCGTGTTCGTGGTAGTCGTTCGTGGATTTGATGCCGCTATGCCTTCCAGAAAAAATATTTCAGGTAATAAGTAATTTTCTTTACCCATATCTTTATCCAATGAATCAAAACAGTAACGATAATGAGTTTATGCTTAAACCATCACCAGCCTTAAGAATCAACGCACAAACTTACTTTACCAGGTAAGATTGTATGCTTACTCGAATAAGAATCGTCACCCTCATTTACCAGGTAAGACTTCACATCTTTATCATCATCACTTTCGTCAGGTAAGAATATTGACACTTATCATGTTCATTTAATAAAGTAAATGTCCCAATAAATCAATACGCTTACCAGATAAATTGTAAACGTTTGGTAAATAACCCCTTAATGTACACTCAATAACCTTAAGAGCAAAAACAACAATATATTACAAACCACAAGAACAAAAAATAAATTACAAACCACACAAATATAAAATAATGAGTTGTAATGGTTTATTATCTTTTTATTTGGAGTTCTCTATTCATACCCCTATTTTTTCTTTTCAGAGACTAACCGTGGTTAGGTCTTTTTATTTAGAGTTTTCTATCCATACCCCTTGTAAGGATATAAATAGGTGTATATAACAAAAGGGTATAGATAGCAACACCCTTTTATTTTTATAAAACTCTCTCTCTTGAATCTTGATAAAAGCCAATACCTTGTGTAGTTCTCCCACACAATGGCCCATCAGATGGTCTCCCTAGGGGGATAAAAACCTTCTGTCTATTCCTACTAAAGCTACACCATTTTGACAAAGAAAGATAACAAAAAGATGTGTTTAATAAATTTATATCAACCAAAATTTATTAGGCAAATTCTATTTGCACTACTACAACTTATTAAGTGCATTATTCATGTAAGAGGAAAAATAACTTTCATAAGAGAACACAAAATTTGAGGGGAATGGTGGACAATACATTTAGCACATCTCATAACCATGTTATAAGGAGTATCTGTTAAATCCTTATCTAGTAAGCGTTTATTGGGTGTCGCATATCTTATCGTGTGAATATAATAAGTACCAGAGACTCCTACCCGGTTGGCATTTACCAGGTAAGAGATGCTTCCTAGCAATCTATTTTGATCAAAGAGTGTTAAACAATAAGATACATGAGACCGATGACTCTTACGAATAAACACTTATCCATATAAACATTTCATAAATAGCTTATAAGTTGGTGTGTCAAGAATAAAATAAATAAAACAATCATCCAACTTGATTATCGTTTTAATTTTATTTCATCAATCAAAGTGTTGAGGTTTTCTTGAGAAACAACGTCAGAAGATCTTCATTTGGTCGTTCCTGCTTGGCTAACATAAATTGTTAATAGATGCTCAAACAATTTACACATTTTTTTGTCACATTCTTCTTACCAATCATTCTATCTTCCCAAACCAAGAATTTGTGTTAGGTAATCATATAAGAGCTACTTCAAGTAACATAATATGAGAATTCATAGTGTTGTTTCCTTAAGTTATACTAGTGAAAGAAAACATATAAATTCCATGATCATATATCATTTTCGCCATGCTTTGATACCCCTTAAGGTATGACCAAACCCGTTAAGACCACTTACGGAGCTAGTTAATCCCACGAGGACTGAATCGGATACACTCATGGACCGGTTACTAGGTGGACCAGATTCAGCCCGAACAAGACAAGTAAAAAGGCCCATCTTTTTGTTATCTTTTGGATCAAAATTTTGAAAAAAAAAAGTTAAAAATAAAATAAGGCGGGCTTGTTTTTGATTGAATGAGAGAAAAGAATATTTGCATTTGAGAATGATGAAAATCCAGTACAGAGGCATTGATTCTCTATCACAGAAAGAAAAATCTACCATGGCATGAGAATACAAGAATCCATTACCCACCCAAATGAATTATCATCTCAAATGGCCACCTCATTGAAAAAATATATATATTTCTTTTATAGCCATTAGACTAAATTTTCTCATAAAATAACCAATAAACCGCAAGTCAAACGTCGCAAGACACTTTTCCTTACGGTTTATGACAAATCTGAAGGGTTTGAAAAGTGGGCCCACTGCAAAAAAACATTATATAACAAGTTGCGGTATCATAGTCCCTTGCGTTTACACACAAAAAACAAGCCAAAGTTGCAGGCTGTGGTTTCATATAGTTCGCGATACTGCAAAGTGACAACTTGCGATTTCTTGGCTATTTTATAAGAAAATTTATTCAACTGACTATAAAAGTAAACATTTTCTTTTCCTCGCTGGTTATTTACGATGATAACCCCACCCAATGTCTTTTGGTTATGGGCCAGAATCTTCTCATTATGCTAGCTACTTGATTACAATTTACAATTGTGGATAGTTTCTTGACAAGAATTCATAGAATCCTAACCTAGGAAACCCCAGAAAAATGGTCCTTCCTAAACCTATGGAACACACCTAAATGCAAATGTATTTACACCCAACTCAAAACACACAAACAATTTCTTCTAAATAAGAACTCATATGGATTAGATAGTTTAGGCCTTGTGTTGCCTTAGCGCTAGGATAGTCGACATTCAAAAAAGCTGACTCGTAGTGATTTTCCTCCCCATGATGACCACAGGAATAGAGCTGTGAGGGCGCTCCAGATAGCGACATATACCAATAATTGAAGCCAAAAACCATAACCTATGGCTAGGAAACAACTTAAAAGCATAACACTCTTAAAGATTGGGTGTTACTACTTACTATATTCGAATTCAAACAAACAAAACAATCCTGGCATATACCAGTATACCACCCAAGGTGGGGCCCAGGGGAGGTGAGATGTTTCTATATTAAGATGTCTAAAGAAAAATACGAACCTATACTAAACAAAGCATCGTCGTAATTTTGTCACCTGACAAATTCAAATTCTTTTTTGAAGTATATAATATTTATACAGAGCAATAAACTACTTATATAGTTAGGTCTCAAAGAAGGATGGATTTCCGGATACCCCTAGGGGCAAAATGCCATTCAAAAGGAGCATCTGCAACTGCTTTTCATATCTTCATCATATTAAAAAGTAATCTTTGAAATATGTCAAATATTCAATTTTGAATAGAGTAGATTTTGGAGGACCAGTTCTCCAACAAAATAGCAGATCCCTATTCGCTTGCTACAGGAGGGGAGAGTGACTGCTCCTATAGCTTATGATTACAATTCTAGTCTTAAACGGGCATTTTAAGATATGAAATCACGGTCAGGGACCATTCAAAGTTCAACTTGCGAGAATGGAGCATAAGCACAAGAGTGAGACTAGACGAAAGGGGTCTGAGAAGGACTTAGGAATCCAATAAATCCAACTTTTGTTATACGATAGGATGATGCTGTTTCGACTTATCAATATAAAGATGCGTCTTACCTCACATATAACTATTCTACAGATTCCTTCCTATGTAAAGTTGCATCATTTCAAACACCGTACCCCCATCACCATGTGGATGAGAATGCACAAACATGGCTTCACCAATTTGAAGTTTTTAAGATTCGAGTTCTTTTCTGAGTTCTGTGGCATCCCAAACTTGCAAATACAGGAATGTTTAATGATCACTAGGAATCCTCTATATCTAGGCCAACATTCACATAGAGCTATGATTGTGCATGCTCATCTCTTACACATGAAACCTCACCTACATTGAACTTTATGGATATTATATGTGTTTTATAAGGGCTATTTAGCTGAATGAACTTATGAAATAAGTAATATAAGAATCTAACGCTCTAGTATATTTTAGAGCAGGCTGTTTTGAGCAAGTCATATATAGGTTATTGAGCTTAGAAAAATAGGTCATGCTCTTAAATGAGAACTGTTTAATAATCAGGAAGGATATCAAAATCGTTAAGGTTTAACCTGCCACCAATATTTATACATTGTTACATAATACATTACTACAGTCACATTAGAATGAAAGTTGACAGTTCTTGCACCATAATATAATTTGAGGTATTTAGTTAAATGACCTTTTATGGAAGTCACTTCCTAAGGCGGAGTTTGATTCGCATAATGGGATTTGATGGAATTGGAAACCATTGAAGAAAGTTGACTTCGAAGAAATTGGAATGGAATTTGACCAAACATTGAGTTAGTACGAATTCAATTCCTTCACTTAAGGAATGATGAATTCCCTAAGGTCCCAATCGTTTTGCGGGAATGAATTGGATTTCATGTAGGGATTTGAATTTGGGAGAATTTGGAATCCTTTTGAGTGTTGGTTTGAAGGATTTGGAATGGTTTTGAATTCCCCTAATTTATAAATTTTTTTATAAAAAGTTATAAAAACTATAAAAATAATTAAATTACTTCTTATTTAATTGATTATTAAAAAACAAATGTTTTTAACATATTTTAAAGCATTGTTATATTCAAATCCTATGAAATCCTAGCTTCCTCCTTGAGATTTCAAAAATCCTATGTTTGAGGGATTTTAGAGGAATCCTAGGATTTCAAATCCGGACAATCCTACAGACCAACCAAATGTGGGATTGGAATGAATTTGAAATCCAAATCCATTCCGTTCACGGACCTAAATTGTGGAATTCAATGGAATTCAAAGAATTCCATCAATTTCATTCCGCGAACCAAACATCATTGAGCAATTTGTCATTCCAATTTCATCAAATTCCTTTGAATTCCATGAACCAAAGAGCCCCTAGGTTTCTAGTGTTTTTTTTTTTCTTCAAGATTTTGCAAGAGCATGATTTTACATAAGAGGTAAGTTGTTTAACATCAAAGATAGGTCATTTCAAGGTTACTGAGTTAAAGGAGAAAATTTAAAAGGTCATGCTCCTAATCGAAAACTCACTTTAGTTCACTTAACTAAATGTCCCATATGATTTCCAGAAACGGGTGTTAATATGCAGTGAATGGGATTTATTTAGGAAGTCCCATTAAAGCACACCCAAGGGTTTGAGACTATTGTCATCCATCCATTGATGTACCTTAGGAAATTCACTAGGCAATACCTAAATATGAGAACCAAACTCGATACCTCTAATTTACATGATGATGGCGCAACCACTCGACTAAACTGATTTACGCAAAAATGCAATCTCAAACTTTCTATTTTCCTTTTCCAGCTGAAGGGTATTTTAAATGCTCTAAAACAGCCAATTCTCAAGATTTTTCTAAATATGAATCAAACAACCATATTCTTGAAGTCATACTTTTGTGGATAGCAAATAGTGTTATTTGTCAAATGCAGCCAGGCTACTCTAGGCCATGTAAAGAGTTGAAAGTTAAAAATTTATTGTCCCAGGATGAACCTCAAAGATTGTGACAGCATTACAGAATTTATGATGGCTCCATGCAGATATGCATTCTGCCACTAAAAGTGAATATGGTTCTATTCACTAGTCATAAGAGGTAAAGTAGCCAGATATTCTCTGATATTTTCACATCCACCAAGTTAAGCAGCTTACTTGAGTATATGTTTGTCTTATATAGTATATTTTTATCATGTATATAACATTATAACTTTTAGTATAATTTCTTTCTTTTTATAGTTTGGTTTCAAACTTATGTAATATACCCACATACACACGTGTATACAAGAATACTCGATATATTCTTAAATAAATTTCACTTGATCCTTGTATTCGCTTATCATGAGACATAACATACAAGAAATTGAGGTAATATTCTCAAGTACCTTAGGTTGTCATGTGATTTGTCTTTATATTTCATCCCATCAGCCATCATAAGTAACTGGGAAAAATTAGAAGCAAGTATTAACTCAAAAGTATAGAGAAGAATTGAAGTTAATGATGGGAAAATAAGGATTGCTTAAAAGAGTAAACAAACACAAATGCGAGTCTCATCCACCCCAGTCTCCATATAGATTAATAAGAACATATAAATAAATAAATTCTTATGGTGCTAGTGGAACATAAAACATATATCATAAATGGGTGTCCATAGATTTACCTAATACCAACAAGTATGTCGGTGTAGATGTTGATGGAAAACAAGTAAGAAGGTAAAGGCGTACAGCATCATTTTAAACCATACAATCATCCAACAGAAGAAAATCAAAGGCAACAAGTTTGTATCTATCCTTTTATTGTGTAAGGAGCCAACCATTTAGATCAGTGACAGGCAATGTTGGCTCCACAACCTGAAAAAAGGTACTATGGCCTATAAGCAAACAATTTCATCTATGAGAGTGGAGGGATTTCCTAGTATATTTCAATTATAATGCCAATAAGTTTTAAGAAAAAAAAAAAAAAGAGACACCACCCTTTGAGGCGCCCCCACCGCACGGGTCCCACGGTTATCATGGGGAGGTAAATCAACGCACGCATCCCGTTGGCAAAGAGGTGGTACCCACACGTCTACTGCTGGGACAGATCAGCAGAGACTACTGCCAACAAGTTTATTTGCAACATATAATGAAAAAAGCGTCTCGTCCTTGATGAGAACATTATTCCAATGCCTTAATTAGGAGTTTTTTGATGCTGAACTTATTGTTTGTTTTAACTGATGTTGCTAGCTAATTTGAGTCAATTCTTACAGTCAATTTTCGTCTGATATACAAACAGGTGAGCGCAATCGTATGATGCAAAGTTACATTACCTCATGGTATTTTCTAGCACAACCGAAGTTGTATCATGTGTGCCATGATGTGATGAATGTCACTTGCATCAATATCAAATTACTTGCAATGCATAAGGTTAAACATGAAAAAGAGCAGAATTTTCTTTCTTACAGGTTGACATTGATTTTACATGACTGACAAGTCACCATCAGCGTTTCAACAATCAGAGCAGAGTAAACTGGGTGTAAGGATAAAAGGGAAGAATAAAACAAAGGAACACTACATGCACGTAAAAAGAAGATCTCTCAATATGATGTTTGATGATATCAAATCTTTACCAAGATCTGACAGCAAACATGTTAGCACAGCAGCAGACTAGAGCCAAGAAGTAATCAAGACTATAAAGCAACGTAGGACAAATTCACAGATCAAAACCAATATGTGGGTACCAACAACCTATCATTTTTTTCTACTATAAACCAAAAGAAACCAAACAACGCCAGTATATCCCACTCAGACATGGGTTTGGGATGGCCGAGACGTAGGCAGACCTAACCTGATAGTAGAGTTGTTGATTCCATGAAGACCCGGCTTGCAAAAAGTGTGTGCAAAAAGAAAGGTAGACCAAAAAGGCGAATTGAAAAGAAAAAAAGATTGAGAAAACACAACTTTTTTCTACTATACCAAGATGGAAAGCTGCCACCTGAATATTTTAGAACAAAGGTTAAAATTGTAGTACTGGGTACAAATCGAGTCACCTACTCATCATTTTCACTATGCTCTCATGAAAATCCATATGCTTACATTAGAAGAAATGATAGGCCATATCCAATTATCCATTGGTAAAATGGTAAACAATCTTTCTTGATGCAAAAGATCAAACAACTCTTAAACACAAAAGAGGGAAGGAGTAATCCTAGCAATCTTTAATGCATGTAAAACATAAGAAAGAAAAAAAACTATTATAAATGAGAGAATCATAACACGTGTTAAGGTTTTCTAGACATAACAAATCATTGTACGGAAACACATCTAGCCAGCTATAAAACTTGGAGTTTTGTTCAGGACAAAGTACATCTCCGGATAACCCATGAAAGGCTATTTCTTTTCTAGTGAACTCTAAAACTGGTAAGATCGGTCTTGACACCCTTTTGTGAAGTGCTGTATGGCTATATGATCTGGTGGCTGGGACCCGCTTTATTTTTATGATAACAAAATAGCTTTCTCGATATAACCCTTGGAGATACAAATTTGATTTCAATTGGCATGCTTAGTAAGGCACTGACTTGCTAGATATGCCTAATTAAAGATTAAACAGGCCACAAATAAAACCAAATCATGTGCATATAGTGTCAATATTTGAGGTTTAAATGCTATTTAAGGAATTATATAATTTAGGAAAATCTCCTATGTCAAGTATACTGCTTCATCTTTTTCTAGAACTACAATATTGTGTTACAGAAGAGAACCCACATGCTGAAAGGGAGATTTTACCCAATAAGACGTCAACCAAGATATGGAAATCACTGGCAAATAGTTAAGATAAATGGTTCTTGGAGATATTGATTCTTCTATACTGGAGAAATTTGTCATCTCCTTACTTTTGTGGTGCTTAAGAAGAAGAATCCTTTAAAATTCTTCTCATTTGGCAATCTTTATAGCCCATCTAGCATGACCCCACTTCCCCCTTCCCTCTATTCCTAGAGCTTATAAAAGAGAGGCACATTGCCACCTATTGACACATATCAACTCTTGAGCCTTGACTTAAGAGAGTGTTTTCTGCCAATCCTCCTCTGAGGTCATTTGCCTACCCAAATTTTTCCTTGCATCAACACATCAACCCATACTTGTTTCCTCTTTCTTGAGTGTGTTCATATGGCATCTAGCTCAATGTCTTCGCGTGGCTCGGGTTCATGGACTGCCAAGCAGAACAAGGCCTTCGAGAAGGCTCTTGCTGTGTTTGACAAGGACACCCCTGACCGCTGGCATAATGTCGCCAAGGCCGTTGGTGGCAAGACTGCAGAGGAGGTGAAGCAGCATTATCAAGTCCTTGTGGAGGATGTCAAGCACATCGAGAACGGTCAAGTTCCTTTCCCCAATTACAGGACCACCGGAGGGGCGTAGCTAAGGTAATATAACAGTAATCCACCACAAGAGCACTTGGTATACTGAAAAAAAAATATTTTTGATTGTGTATGGAATCGGGTCATCTGAAAGAAAACAATTATATCTAGCTATCACCTTATTAGACCCCCAAGGGATGGCCAAGTTGGTAAGAACAACTTGAATACTTTCGCCACAGAGTCGGAGACCCAAGTTCGAACCTTTTGGTGTTATTGTCTCTTGTTGTTGGATAACCAATTTCCCAGGAGAGCTTGCCAGGGTCGAGTGTATCAGTGTATGCGATAGTGGACACGTACCCCGTGGACTTGGTCGGCTAAAGGTCGGACATAACATTTACTAGAAAAAAGAAGCAATCGCCACACTTTTCACTCATGAAAGCAACATGTAGCATCTTTAATGTAGTTCATAACTTCATATGCATTCATAGAAAAGCATTAGCACCTACAGTCTCCGTTCTTTGAAATCAAGTTGAAAGAACAAAACAACTAAGGTGGTGTTTGTTTACCTCTTAACAGTTCCATTAAGAGGCAGCCTCTGAATAGTTAA
>LUCG01289920.1:0-13123 GCA_001633085.1 Carthamus tinctorius
ATGGAGCTCCAAATGTTTGCTTGAAAAGTAAGTTTTTTCCTTTCTTTTCTTGAAAACCCTTCATTAATTTTTATGAAAGATTATCTTTTTGTTGTGCATTTAGTGAATATGTCATTTAGGGGAGATAAAAACAAATTTAATATTTAGTTTTTTTCTTGAACCCTTAAATCATTTCTGCAAAAGTTGACTCTTTGTTGAATCTTTAGTACATTTATTGGGAAAGAAGTATGGAATTGCTCATTTACTCATCTCATATAGTTGTAGTTCAAGGGTTTAATAATCTTTATCTAATTATTTGTTAATTATAACTCATGAAATCAGAAGGATTATCCATGTTTTGTGTATATCTTTGTGAGTAGGAGAGAAAAAAAATTCAAATCTGTAAAACAAGTTTAACATATTTCAAGAACTAAACTTGGAATTTGTGTTAACGGAAGATTCACATGTGAATAATTGAAAAAATCCATTTGAAGATGTATATATGAATAATCTATAACGTCATTTCATGTATGCATCTTCAAGTAGAGTTCTTTTTTCCAGTGATTCACATATGAACCTTCTCTTCTTACATTCTAACGGTATTTAGCATTCTTATGAGAACCGCCCCCCATGAAAGATGTTGGTTTCATTTTCTTGTTGTTTTTCTTAAACAGAAAGATTCGACGCCTGAAATCAAGAAGTTTTAGATGGCCACAATCGGGGATATAGCAGTAGCAGCAGGCTTTAATATAATTAGTGCTCTCATTTTCCTTATAGCGTTTGCTATTCTTCGGCTTCAACCCATAAACGATAGGGTATACTTCGCTAAATGGTATATCAAGGGTTCAAGGACAAGCCCTACGGCCTCGGGGACATTTGTAAGAAAGTTTGTTAATTTAGATTATCGGTCGTATATAAAGTTTCTTAATTGGGTGCCGGATGCACTAAGAATGCCCGAAAGCGAGCTCATTGATCATGCGGGGTTGGATTCGGCCGTGTATTTGCGGATTTACTTGCTAGGGTATGCTACTTTACTCATTTTGCTTAAATCATCTATGTTGGAGTCCTACATTAGCTAGACACCGACCATTAAACCTGTATATGGGGAATTTTCTGTTAGGAACCCAGAATTTATTAGGAACTCGGGAACCTCCCACAACTCAACACGTAGCACATTTATTAGGAATATGGACATGTTATTCATCATGGATGTTGTAATATAGTCATTATGCCCATGTGATTCATGATAAATAACATGTCCATATTCTTCATGAGTGTGTGATTCATGATGAATAACACCTTGATATTCACCATGAATGCATTATTCATGATGAATAACATTGACATATTCATTCTGAAGAGGGATACGTGGACGCGGTGGTTCGCATTGGACGGTCTTCAGTTCCTAAAGGAACTTCTATGAAACGTTTCATATTTCGGTGAAACGTTTCCATGAAAATCTATGAAACATTTTCATGTTTCGGTGAAACGTTTCCATATTTCAGTATTTCCATAATCATTGACTTTTCATATATTTCATATTTCTTATGAATCCACATTGTCCCTTGATTTTTGTGATCGATGGCTATGATCAGGTTTCACAGTTTATACCTTTTTTTGGTTTAAAAATGAAAAGGACTCTCTCTCTCTCTCTCTCTATATATATATATATATGCGTGTGTGTGTATATATTGGAGCCTCCCCTTTTTCTGTAAGGCTATTTAAGATAGATATTCGAATGGGTACTACATATCACTTGCATGGTATAAAATCACATCTAGAGACTTTACACATTCTCTCTCCATTCTAGGGGGTGCCATCTAGCCTCTGTTTGAAGGGGCGTCTTGAGTCCCACATCAGCTAAACATGTACCTTAAAACCTGTTGTACATATGTAAGAACCTCCCATCATCTATAAGTGCTCTTTTAAGAGAGATATTCAAAAGGGGTTCCATATATCACTTATAAATTGCAATGTGGTTTCCGCTCAAACTTTTTTATGTAACTTACGTACGCAGGTTGAAAATATTTGTTCCCATATTCTTCCTTACGTGGGCCGTTTTGATTCCGGTTAATTGGACAAACAACACGTTGGAGCACTCTACGGAAACTTATAGCGAAGTCGATAAGCTTTCTATATCAAACATTCCACACAAATCTCCAAGGCATGAAAATCTTACTTTAAGTTATCGTCTTTCCGCTCTATTAATTCATTTTGGCCGTTAATGTTATATGCATCTTCTGTATATACCTCATTCGTCCCAAAATAAACGTTGAGAATGAAAAGGGTGCACTGTTTTAGAAATGTCTAATAATTACACTTTTCAATTAACTAAATGACAATTTTACCCTGAGAGGGAGTGAAGGGTAGAATTGGAAAGTAGACACTTACTTTTGATGGTGGACACTTATTTTGGGATAAACTAAAATATAAATAGGGAAATTTATTTTAGGACTCACGTAGTCACGTATGACGATTGCAGGTTTTGGGCTCATGTAGCAATGGCGTATGTTGTTACGGTTTGGACATGCTTCATGTTGAAGAAAGAGTATGAGAAAATTGCAAATATGCGGTTTTACTTTCTTCAATCCGAAAAGCATCGCCCTGATCAATTTACCGTAAGTCCGTTGTCTCTCTTAAAATAACTTGAAGTTGAGGTTAATGTGAGAAGTGGTTATCAACCGTTGGATGAGAAATGTGGGCACATTAGGATGAGATGCACCGAATCAATTCCCTTCTAAAGCGCAATTCATAATTCATGGGAGGGCATGAGTTTAAAAGTGGTCAACGGTTCACATCCACTACTCACAATAACTCAGCTTCTCATAGGATCCTTTGCCTTTCATTAGTTGGGGGTCTTCATGGAATTATACGCGTTTTAGCCCAATAATAACTAATGTTTTACGCTTCTACTCGATTCCCCCTATTCCGGGTTACGAAGAATGTTAAATGAATGATCTTATTTAAGTGAATTTCGTATCTTACCTTATAAAATTTTAAGACATTTTTGTTGTTTTTATTTATAAGACTCTTTTAATATAATATATGGTATGAACTTTTATATTTTGAGTATTCAAAATGTAAATGGCCTCCAAAAAGATTGGAAAAGTCATGGACCCCACCCACCTCCGAGTGGGAAATACTGGGTTCATTTGGTTATGTACACGGTTTAGATACGTAAGCCCTCCACATGGCCCAATATTCAATTTCTAGGCGATCATATTCTTGAAGATATTGCATTTGCTGGTATTACTTTCTCTTAACATTTTGGGGCGAAAACGATCGTTTGCAGGTTCTCGTGAAGAACGTCCCGCCAGACGCTCACGAGTCGGTTAGCGAGAAGGTTCAACACTTCTTTTTAGTGAACCATCACGATAACTATCTCACTCATCAGGTTTTTTCTCCGTTCTTTACTCTCACACGTACAAACACCGACTAAATTTCTTTTTGGCATCGTGTAACTCTTGATAGTTTTCGTTATCTATGTGGGTCCCACTGTAGTCCTACTTGTGCGAGAAGAAATGATGACGGGGTGGAGAAGATGGATCGAGTATTGAAAACGAAAGAAAATGACATAAATAATGAAACTGCACACGGTTTTAGAAATGTGTAACTATTATCCTTTTAATTATCAAATGACAATTTTACCCTTAATAATAATGAGAGTAATGAATTTCTTCATCTTATAATCAAGGAACTGCAATAAAATTGGATTTATAGGACAAAAAAAAAAGCATGATAATAGAGTGCTTTACAAGACTTAATTTATAGGAACAAAAAAATGGAGTGTCCTATCTAAAACGTTGTAATAAGTTTATAAGACGTTTTTGGGCGTTGTAACAAGTATTTTAGAATATTTTCATAAATAATGTTGTATCAACTATTTTATATGATATATAGTAACAAACTGTCCTAAGAAAGTATGAGTTAATAGGACATTTTCTCAAAATTGTCCCGTAAAATGACATATGTGACGCTTTGTATTAATACTCTAATAATGTCCTTAAAAACTTGTTAAGACACCCAAAAGCGTCCTATAAACTTATTACAATGTCTTTAGATATGATATGACGCTTTAATTTTTGGTCGTATAAATTAAGTTTTACAGAACAATCTATTAGGATGTTTAAAAGTTGGTGGCGTCCTATATGACACTTTAGATACGATATGACACTTTAGATATGATATGACGCTTTAGTTTTTGGTCCAAATTTATTGTAGCAAGGGTAGAATTGGAAATCTGACACTCACTCTCCGACAAGCCAAAACAGAAATGTGGACATTTACTTTGGGATAGAGGGAGTATCATTTACCTTGCAATTCTTCACCTTTCGCGATGCGTTTGGTAAATTACTAAAATACCCATGGCAAATTAAAACCCTAAAATGTTGCACAGCTCTTTCACCCACCTATCCCACTTTCGCCAATCCTGTCCTAATCTTGTTCTTGTACCAAACGCACCCTTAGAAAATTTTAATTCTAGTTCTTTTATTTGTGATTTTAATTTGAAGGTTTATTTTTCGATCTTTAAAATGTTTATCATTTTGCTAATTTAATTATGTATCATAATCCGTGTTTAAAGCTTGAAACGATTTACAGGTCGTTTGTAACGCAAACAAGCTTGCGAAACTCGTTAAGACAAGACAAAAGAAGCAAAACTGGCTTGATTACTATCAAATTAAGTATTCGAAAAATCCATCAAAACGGCCCACGATGAAGGTACAATCTTTAAGATTTCTCGACATATTATCGTGTTCTATTTTTCTTAGGTTAAAACGCTAACACGGGTTTTTTTTTACACAAACTTCTTGATTTACAGACAGGTTTTCACGGGCTTTGGGGAAAGAAGGTTGATGCTATTGAGCATCACGAAGCTGAAATCGAGAAACTTTCAATCCAAGTAAGTAATCATCCATCGTTCTTCATCTATGGGATCATATGCTTTCAAGACACTTTATTCGTTAAACCTTAAGAAAAACAAAATCTAACTTATAATTACTCCATCCTGTCACAAGATAAATGTCCATAATGAAAAAACACACAATTTTGAAAATGTGTAACTATGACACTTCTTTTAAAGAACTAAATGACGTTTTACCCTTAATAATAGAGTGAGTAACAAATTTCTCTATCTTATAATTAAGGGTAGAATTGGAAAGTAAATGCTAAAAATGGACACTTAGTTTAAGATAGAGAGGGTATGATTAAGTGCAACGTTTCCACTTTTGGGAAATGTCCCGTTTTCGTTTACATATTTGAAGTGGAGATATTGATTCGGATTCACAAGATTATCTTGCTTTGTCATTCGTAAATGGGTATCTTAGTCATTTGACAAATAGTTAAACACTTCATGTGAAACTCTCGAGATGAATTCCGTCACACTTGTTTGTTTTCATGAGTTCTATTTTTTTATTTTGTGATACAAATTCGTCAAAACAGATTATTTCTACATTTCAGATAGCCGAAGAGAGAACAAGTGTCATGAATAACCCGAAAGCCATCATGCCTGCGGCATTCGTCTCCTTCAAAACCCGTTGGGGAGCTGCCGTTTGTGCTCAAACACAACAAGCTAGAAACCCGACTTTGTGGTTGACCGAGTGGGCCCCCGAGCCACGAGACGTGTATTGGAAAAACCTCGCTATTCCTCACGTCTCACTGACTATCCGAAAGGTTATAATGGGCGTTGCGTTCTTTTTCCTAACATTCTTTTTCATGATCCCCATTACGTTTGTGCAATCGCTCGCGAACATTGAAGGTATCGAGAAGGCCGCACCCTTCCTTAAGCCAATAATCCATATGTAAGTTCCCCTTTGCTCTCAGGGTTATTTACGAGAATAAACTTCTGTTTAAATGCATGACCTTCTCAAGATTTAAGAACAACCCTCTTCCTAATAGAAGAATACCTCAGTGATAACCTTTTCCACAGGTTATCTTTAGAGTATATTATGACTTTAGTCCCTATGGTTTGGTATAAATTTCAATTTTCATCCCTATGGTTTATAATTTTCATTTTCGTTCCTATGGTTAGCAATTTATTGCCATTTTCGTCCCTAACGTGATTTTTACCTTTAAAGTACAAGAGACCAAAATAGTAAATAATTTAAACCACAAGTACAAAAAAACAATAATTTGTAAATTATAAGGACGAAAATAGCAAGGAATTATAAATCATAATTTCTAAACCATAGGGACAAAAATCGTATTTTTAACAAACCATAGGGACGAAAATCATAATTTACTCTTCTTTTGAAATGCATGACCTTAGGGACGGTAAAGGGACGGGTACCCCGTCACCCGGCCCCAACCCTGGTTTGAAATGGAAGTCCCCGTCCTCGGCGGGTACGAGGAACAAACCATCCGTCCTCGTTCAAACCCCGTTACCCGTTTTGTACCTAGTTACCTAACCCCATAGCTACTCCATCTTGCGCTTTTTTGACTTCGATATAGAATAAAACCATAACAAATAGACAAAGTTTTCACAAACAAATAAAATGTACATATCTATACATATATATTCTAGATAAATATTAACTAATAACCTATATATATTATATAATATGTTAACAAAATAACAATATATATACCGGGTACCGGACGGGTCGCGGGATATGTCACCTAGCCCCGGCTCCAACCTCAGTTTAAGCATACCGGGTATCCCCGGACCCGTAGGTGAACCGGGTTCCCCACCGGATCGGGGCAAATTACCATCCCTACATGACCTTATGAAAGATTTTAGAATGACTCTCTTCTTGATAGAAGAATACCTCAAAGTTGTCATGCACTCGTGCTTATTAAATACCGCTTATATTATTAGGTGGAGTTATTTAGGCGAATTGCCTTCTCACATATTTTAAACGCATAATAATCTGACAGATTTTGAGACATTCTTGTGTTATTTGGAGGTAATTTAGGCATATGACCTTTAAATAAGATTTTAATTAAATCCATGACTTCCTGTCCTATTAAAAAAATTGGGGTTATTTAGGGATTTGACCTCGAAAGTGTTTTTAATTAAATTCATGACCACCTGGCCTAATAAGGAAAATGGATTTATACTCATCAAAAGGTCATGGATTTAATTAAAATATCATTTAAGGTTATATACCTAATTCACAAAAAAAAATAGCTCCATAGTCATAGAAGGTCATGGAATTATTTAAAATCTCTTTTAAGCATTTATATCTAAATATATCTGTTATGAAGCAGTATTGTTCTTCTTCTATTACCTAGAGACATTCTTAAATCTGTCAGCAAGGTCATGCATTTAAAAAAAATTATGCTAGAAGGTTATTCTTTTGAAATAGCCTCTATATGGTATGGGACAGGATGTCACATGCACGATTTTATTGGCTCGGGTTTCATAATGCAAGTTCACGAAACGTTATGCAGAAAGCCAATCAAGTCGTTCATCCAAGGTTTTCTACCCGGGATCGCTTTGAAGATCTTCCTCATGCTGCTACCTAAACTCTTGATGGCGATGTCTAAATTCGAAGGGTTTTTGAGTAAATCGCGACTCGAGAGGAGATCCGCATCAAGATACTATCTTTTCAAATTTGTGAACGTGTTTCTCGGTAGCATTATCGCTGGGGCCGCATTTGAACAACTAAATACATTTCTAAACGAGTCTGCAAATCGGTATGTTATTTTAGAGCATCTCAAACAGATTCTCCTTAATTTTCTCTAAATTGCAAAAATAAAAGCTAGAATTTTCAAAAACGGATTACACTTAACTCCACCGGTTTCTCTATTTTTGGAATTTTCTACATTAGTTATGCTATTAAAATGTTTAATACCTCCAACAACTTTCAAATAAATTTTATATAAAATCATAATATGTTAAACTTCATTGATTGAAACAATAGAAAATAAATTTCTCTCTCGAATTCTATAAAATAGAAAAAATGAAGATTTTGTTTTTTGTTTTGCTCCAATAGATTATATAAATTGTTCTATTAAATAGAGAAAAGAAAAGAAAATTTAAAGATTTTTTAAAATAATTCTCTAAAACTTGATGTGAGGATAATAATGTGATTTATTTATTTATTTATTCCCATCAAAAAGATTAAATTATTATTATTTTATATAATTTTTTCGTAAATGTATTGAGATAATAAAATTATAGGATATTTTTGATGACATAATTAATGTTTTTTTTGAAGGGTGTCCGGACCAAAGCCCGACTAATCCCCAACAATTTTGGGGGCTAAACATGGCCCCACTTAAATACATAATTAATGTTTGAACCTCTAAAATTGAGAATCCCTTGAAGTTGAATACAATCTTTTTGAGATTTTAACTTTTGGTTCTATGTTTATGAGAGAATCGGTTAGAGATTTGAATTCACAACTAATTTCTCCTTTCTTTTGAAACTTTTGAAGAATTTGTTGGAGCAAAAAACTGCAAAATCTGTGTTTTCGAGAATTTGTTGAAAATCTCTCTAAATGGTCCAAACAGACCACTTTTTTGCAGTCGAATAACATTGTTTCACAATTCTTTTATGGGTAATGTCAGGATTCCCGAGATAATTGGCATCGCGATCCCGATGAAAGCAACGTTCTTCATTACGTACATAATGGTTGACGGGTGGAGTGGTACAGCCGGTGAGATTTTGCGGTTGAAGCCGTTAATAATCTATCATTTGAAGAACATTTTTCTCGTTAAAACCGAAAGGGATCGAGAAAAGGCTATGCATCCTGGAACCATCGGTTTCAACACCGGAGAACCCCAAATCCAATTCTATTTTCTCATCGGTCTTGTTTACGCCGTGGTGACGCCACTTTTAATCCCGTTTATCTTGGTTTTCTTTGCCCTAGCGTTCGTTATCTATCGTCATCAGGTATATGATTTTTCTTCGGGTTTGTTTACAAAGCAATTTATTTACACTACGACAAATTAGGTTTACAGGATGCCATCAACTTCTATGCATCATAAGTTATATACTATTTTATAAGACTTAATTTATAGGACCAAAAATCCAAGCGTCCTATTTAAAGATATTATAATAAGTTTATAGGACATTTTTGGGAGTCTTAACAAGTTTCTTAGGACCACTTTTAATATGAAGGTCCCGTTAGCTATTCCATAGGATAGTTTTGAAAAAGTGTCCTATTGACATTTTTTTCAATTGTGCCTTATGAAATAGTTAATATGCTAGCTTTGTACTAAAAGTATTCTAAAAACTTGTTAAGATGTCCAAAAATGTTTTATGAACTTTTTACAACTCCTTTAGATAGAATGCTTTATTTATGATCCTATAAATTAAGTCTTATAAAGCGATATTGTGACGTTTAGAAATTTTTGGTGTCCTGTAAACCCAAATTTTTTATAGCGTTACTCACAGAGTGTCGTTTTTATCCATAAAGATAAATGCAAAATGCGATGGATTTTGACTTGGTGCCTATTTAGTGTAGTGATGGCCAATTTGCAGGTTCGGGCCGGGCCAGGGGGCTTTGTCAAGAAATGGTTGGCCCGTTTAAGCTAGGTTCAAAACGGAGTTAGCCAAACCAGTTCGGGGCGGGCCCAAAACCGGTTTGGCTTCGGTTCGGCCGATTTTCGACACTTTTTTTTAACATTTGTTTGATTTTTTTGTGTATGCTATTATTCTAATAAGTAATAACTACTTAATTACTAAACTCAAAAAACTTGAAAGTCAAAAAGTGGATTGGATCACTAAAATACACATACGTTTTATTTATATATATCACTAAAATTCAAAGTTTATATATATTTTAAGTTACGATGTTACAACTTACAAGTTACACACAATACATAAATTCTAATAACCTCCCGCTCCCGATCCCCAAGCCCCCGCACCCGAACTATTGTAAGACCATGGATTGTAATTGTAACTGTTTGGGTTGTAGTATGGAGCATAATTGTAATTCAACGACTATATTTTTTTTGAAAATTTTGAAATCGGGATCGGGTCGGGCTGAACCCGGGACAGGACCGATTCTTGAACCCGGGTCAGGACCGGTTCGGGCTCAAACTGGTTCGGGCCTCAATTTTCCGTAAGAAGCCAAACCGGGCCCAGCTGAAAACCGGTTTGGCCTAGGATCGAATTCGGTTTTTTTCGTCGGTTCGGTTCGGTTTCGTTTGACCATCACTAATTTAGTGTAACAAATAATATATATTTTTTCTCAATTGACATTATATAGTTCCAAAATTCCATATTTTTTTATCCATTTAACCACTGATATTTTAATATTTGATGACGTGGATATCAATTTTATAGACCACTTTGCCGTATTTCTTTTGTAAACAGGGACCTTGCGTCATTAGATGTAACGAGATTAACAGGTTACTACTATTCAAAATAGGTAAAAAAAAATAGAAAACTTTGAAACTTTGTTACATCAATTGAGAAAAAACAATTATTCTTTACACTAATCGAAACTAAACCAAATTTTGTTGCATTTTTTATGCATTATGCCCTTAACCATAATAATATTAAAATCGGAAAATCCGAATTTTAGGGCATGATACAGAAACAACTACTGCTCAACCCCTGATACCACCTTAAGGCCATACTGGGTTCATCTGGTTCTCTTTTGGGATTATAAGATTTTTGTGTTGAAATGCAGATAATAAATGTATACAACCCGAAATATGAAAGCCGAGCAGCGTTTTGGCCCGATGTCCATGGCCGTGTGATCACCGCGTTGATAACTTCGCAAGTTCTTTTGATGGGTTTGTTGAGCACGAAACACGCCGCGGCTTCAACTCCGGTCCTTCTTGCACTTCCGGTTCTAACCATGGGGTTCAATAGCTACTGTAAAGGCCGATTCGAACCCGCGTTTACGAGATATCCGATACAGGTTCGTAGGAAATCTTAACGTTTATCGTGTGTTCTTTCTTAAATTTGTTAAGAAGTAAAAAGATTACAAGTAATACGATTAAACCCGAGATCTATGAGGGGAAACGGGCTTGAGCCTTAGTTCATGAAAAGTTTTGTGGGCTCGAACTTGGAGTACTCGAGTTCGAGTTTGGCTCATGGGATCGGGCTTTTGTCATGCTAAAATCGGCCCATGATGCTGATAGAAAAACGGGCCCGGAGAACCATTTTCGTAAAACATCGGTGGGCCATTTATATATTTATAATTCAATAATTTTATTACTTTTTTTATTAAGAAGTATCAAAAGCTCACTTAGCGGAATCTAGGTTGGACTTCCCCTACTAAGTACCAACTACTTGCCAAATAAATATGTGATGTCATATAATGCCTCGAATCTCGATATCGACTCTCAACAAGTCAAAATCTTCCAAAATCTTTAAGTTATATACGTTGTTATTTTTTTACGTCTTATTTTAAGTTGGAAAGATTATCATCTATTTTCCACGGTTTTAGATAACATCTGATTTTTATGTAGCTTTTGTTGTTTTAAATTTAAAAAAAAAAATTTGACCATTAGTTCATGGGCAAGTCCGACGTGTTTATAGGACAAGGGCAAATTATCAAGCCCGCAAAAACAAGTTTCAGGTATTAGATCCATGAGTAAATTAGTTTTTCGTCCTTGAGGTATGTTAAAGATTGCAATTTGCATCTTTATGGTTTAGAAATTACAGTTTTCGTCCCTATGGTTTGTAATTCATTGTTATTTTCATATTTATGATTTGCAATTTATATTGATCCCTATGGTTTACAACTTTTTACTGTTTTGGTCCCTTGTACTTTAATGGCAGGAATTAGTGCATGGACGAAAATAACAATAAATTGCCAACTATAAGGACGAATATTGCAAATTTCTAGACCATACGGGGATGAACATAGAAATTTTTTACAAACCACAAGGAAAAAAATTGTAATTTTTGAACAAAAGAATAGGTCAACCCCAACCCGTATCACCTCTAGTTAGCTCTTTTTAAGACCATTGAGCTAAGTTTGAGCTATACTAGGCGGTAGATTGTGGGAAACTAGCTGAGTCAGGTCATATGGTTTCAAATACTAATTTACCGTGTCAACCATTGTTTTTCCGGGTTTTCAGGAAGCCATGAATAAAGACACTCTCGACCGAGTAAGGGAACCGAACCTGAACTTGAACCTAAAAGGCTACCTTCAAAACGCTTACATCCATCCCGTTTTCAAGGATGAGGATTTTGATGATGAAGATGCGCTCCATAATGACAACGGGGCCACAGTGGTCCCCACCAAAAGACAGTCTCGTCGAAACACACCGACGGCTAGCAGAACAAGCAACGGTTCCGAGCCGCCGCACCCGGAGATTATCGAGGAAAAGCATAAGCCATGAATGAGCTTCCACAAATAGGTAGCATGGAGGCAATATTGTGGATCTACATTATCAGAGGGCAAATATGTAGTTTTACCATGGAACCTTAAAAGGATAGCATTTGTAAAGAGAGAGATTCAAAGACTATAAAACAACCTCATTCTTTGTAAAAGAGTTGCATATTTTATTTTTGTTATTTCTACAATTCTAATTTCTACCCATTTACTTAAAATTGTCATTATATTGTAATGAGTAGGAAAAAAGTGTATTCAAATGGTAAATGATACAGTGAAAGTATGTTCACACTAATATATTTTGATATCAATGTTTTTTATAGATTTGTTTAATTTGAAACTTCATTATATTAATGACAATGTTATTATAAGTTTAACAAAGTAATGTTTTTTTTAAATAATAACTAATTATTTTATTAAAATTCAATGATTATCTTAATTATATCTTTGATTATTTATACCTTGAATTTTAAACGATGTATATCAATAAACAGTTGAAGTTTATTTTAAATGTTTTATAATATAGTATAAATATACTTATTAAAAAGTTGTAAATTTTATAATATAAAATTCCGTATTTGTAAAGAAAATTCTAGATATAAATAATAAGACTTCTTTCACACGTAATTAATTCCCCACAATATTATGCCTTCAAATCAATAATCCACAACGTTTTAAAGTTATATCTACAAACTTTAAGTTATTCCTTTTATCGGTACGGCTACTCTCATACCCTTACAATCACATTAGCGCCCAATCAGCTTTACCCTCATACCTTTACTTTACCCTCAATAGGAGTACCGCCACCCTCACTACCCATAATCTTTTCTTTTTAATATATACATATATATATATATATATAGAGAGAGAGAGAGAGAGGAAAGTTCAAATGTGAACCACTT
>LUCG01290030.1:0-14738 GCA_001633085.1 Carthamus tinctorius
CTGTCCTGTCCTGTCCAGTTCTACCTTGTCCTGTCCTATCCTGTCTGCGTACCAAACGCACCCATAAGCTTATGATCTATCCAAACATTTCAATAAGCTGGCTTATAAGCTTATGATCTATCCAAACATGCACTAGCTTATAAGCTAACGTTTCAATAAGTTGGCTTATAAGCTTATGATCTATCCAAACATGCACTAGCTTATAAGCTAGCTTATTTTTGTCAAACACTGCCTTAATAATCAAAAGAAGTTGGGGTTCTTATAAGAACTCTCCACAATGTCAGTTCTTAATTTCTTATAAGCCGCTACATTTTTTGGTCATAAGAAATTTTCATTGAAGATAGATGATCAACGCAACTCTCTCCCACGTCGCTCATCTAGGGGTTCACAAAGTGGAAATGGTCCAAGTGATCCCGGTGCCCATGAATTCCTACACTTATTGGAAATGCTATAACGGTTCTTATAAACCAACTTAAAAACTAGAAGTAGACCTAACAAACGTGTTGTATTGGATACAAGATTAAACATGTTGAGAATGTCATAGTGGCTAACTTGAACAAGATCCCTTTAATAAATGGAGCAAAAAATCCAAACCAAAACATGCCCAGATTTAGACCCGCCTAACCTGGCCGACACGATTAACCCATCAAACTCACTAACTTGTTTGAACCGCTGACCTGCTAACACATTTAACCCATTTAACATTTACAAAATTAAAAATTAAATGGAAAAATCATAAAAATTAAAATTCAAAATTCAAATGGAAGCATTAGAAATCCAAATTGTATAGTTCAAACTTATAAGTTCCAACAAAACCCAACATACACTATTATTCAGTCTGAATATTGTACTATTCACCTTGAATAATGCATAACAATCTGGTATTATTCAAACTTAATATGTCACGTATCGTGCTATCGGTTGTCCTCACGTTCACAGTTAGATTCGAATTTCCATTTGAACTTTCATCTCTCTCTATCTATAAGAAGACCCTCATAGCATTTTATTTGGACGTATGCATTTATACATAAAAAACAAAAACAAAAAAAACTCAAATTACTCATATGCATAGATGCATACAGACCAAATGAATGGCTACAAACGTGTTATTCGATTTTTCATTATTTTGAGATTTTTCCTTAAACTTGTGTATACCTGATTAGTCATAAAATAAAATGACATATGAGTTAGCTTATTATCCACAAACAATACTTAAAATCTTTAAAGTTTTATAATCAAGTAGCATCATGAAATTTACATGAACAAGAAAGGTAGTACCACAATATATCATTATGAAACATTTCCCAAGGTTGAATGGAGCCACTAGCAGTAAATTAAAGCTCCCATCTTTCTATGTCAAACGATTTGATTGTTTATTGTTGTTTTCATCTGAATTTTATATATTTTAACCATCATGCAAAGATTCAATTACACATTTCCTGTTTTACCCCATTCTTTGGTGGATCAGAGATCCTTATTTCTCACTTATTATTATTATATTACTATTTAACCTGCAACTCTCAAAATCTATGGCTACTTTCAAGGTTTTATTCTCTGCAGTTTCATCACTTCCATACTTTCAACAAGTTCAAGAATCTTTACCCAATTGAAACCCTCTGTTTTTAGCTCTTTTGCAGTTCATCACACTCTTGCATTTGGAAATTTGGGGTTGGATTCAGTTGGGTTTTCTGTTTCTTTCTCGTAGTCATTTTATCAAACACCTTATCTGCAACTTCGAACATTTTTGCTTCCTCTTTGCTACTGTAGATCGTTGAAACTGTGAATGAAACCCATGTAGCATTAAGCTGTTTACTTCACTGATTCAGCCGAATCTTGAGTTTTAGTTTCACCTTTGCATTGTGTTATTCGACTTTAAGCTTCATAGGTTTTTAGGGTTCTTGTTGTGAAGAAAAAACCCACAAACTTGTAGAGAATCTTTGTGCTTAGATCTGTGTGATTTGCTTGATATAACTTGATTTTGTTTTTCAATCTTGAATATGGGCATCTTTGTTTATATCTTATTAGAAAAAGGGTGAAGATTTAAGCAAAAGTTCATTTGATTTTTGCTAAAAATCTTGATTAAAGGATAGTGAAAATGAGGTCTATTGAAGATAAGGGTTGTTTGAATCACGTATCGATTCCGGAAACTTCCGGAAACCACCGCCACCACCGGACGGCTCTCGGAAAACCGACACCGTCGAAATGGGACGATGCCCAGAAATGGTTAGTGAAATTATCGAGAGGTGGCGAAAAGAGCCATTGGAACACCGAGCCAAGAAGCTCGAATGCCGACGATCGGAGATTGATCGGATCGGCTTCTCAGAAAGAACACCCGTGTAGCGAAGAGGATCTCGGTGACGGAGTTATCGTTAATTACGGAGGGATCAAAATCGAAACGAAGAAGGTCGACTGTGATGATTCGGGTTCGGTCATTAGATCGATTTGCGTTCGGGATATGGGAACGGAAATGACCCCGATGGCTAGCCACGAGCCATCGAGGACGGCTACACCGGTTCGAGCCACGACCCCGGCCGCTCGGAGCCCGGTGGCGTCGGGGTCCTCGACCCCAGTTAGACCGGGCCCGAACGGTGGACACAGTGTCGATGCCGGTGGGACCACACGGTTCGGTCGAGAGACGGTGGAGCTTAATGGCGAAAACGTGGTTGAAAACAAAATGGTGGATCGAGATGTTAAGTTAAGCCCTCTTGAAACTCGAGCGATGGCTTGGGACGAAGCGGAACGCGCGAAATACATGGCAAGGTGACGGTTTTTTCCGATCCTTTTCAGTTTGAGAATTTGTGAACTTGTGATAACCTTGAGAAGCAGTATTATTTCATATGATTTTTTTCATTTTAGAATATTGATTAACATATATTTGTTTCATAATGTGTTTACATGTATTGATTTCACAATGTGAACCCTTTTACCCTGTTTGTGAAACAAAAGTTGCATGTTTAAAAACTTTCGCATTGTGAACCAAATACATATCAAACAAACACAATTATATGTTCATCAATACATTAAATGCAAGCCTCGGACGGAGTTCTCGTTTGAGGCATAGGGTCATGTGAGAAGTGCCATTTTCGGTGAGAAATGTGAGAAGTGTTTTTTAAACCGTTGATCACTTGTAATCAAATACCCTCCCATGAATTGCGGCTTAAAAGGGAATTGATCCGTTGCATCTTATTTCGGTGCCTCTCATCCAACGGTTGATAACCACTTCTCACCAGATTTGACATTTCTCACCGAAACCCAACCCTCTCGTTTGATTATGTCCCATTTGTATTTTATGGGTCAAGTTCAAGTGAAAACCACAAAAAAACAGAAAACTGAGTAACACATTCGTAACCCTTCATCTGGACCGTATGCACTTGTGCATAGAAATAATTTGTTATATGCACATGTGCATAAAAACCAAAAAAACAACTTAATTTATTTCTATGCACAGGCGCATAAGGTCTAGATAAAGGGCCACAAAGGTTTTCAATTTTTTTTTTTTTTTTAGGTTTCCCTTAAACCTTGTAATTTATACATAAATAAACTCATTTTGTGTTCGTATAAACCACTTAACATCAAATCCCATTACCATTTTCGTGTTGTTGATCGATAGGTACAAGCGTGAAGAAGTGAAGATACAAGCATGGGAGAATCACGAAAAGCGGAAAGCCGAAATGGAAATGAAAAGAATGGAGGTAACGATTTTTGATCTTTTTGATCGCCCGAATTATATGAATTTACGTTTCTAATAAAACCGGCAATTGGAAGCTTAACACACACGGTTCTTGATTTAGGCGAAGGCGGAAAGATTGAAATCTCGAGCACAAGAGAAGTATACGAACAAACTTGCGTCAACTCGGAGGATCGCGGAGGAAAAACGAGCGAAAGCCGAGGTGAACTTGAATGAACAGGCTGTGAAAACGTCTGAAAGAGCTGATTACATAAGAAGAACAGGGCACCTGCCTTCTTCTTTCTCCATTAAGCTGCCTTCTTGTTGCTGGTACCATTTTAAGTGTACCATTTTTCATTAAGTTTTGTATGGGTAAAACTGTTTGTATCAATAATTTGGTATTTGTAGTTGTGACAATTACTTTATTATAGTTTTAACAATTTGTAATTTCCTTCATAATTCAATATTTTTGAACTACTTTTTGCTCGTTTTGGGGGTTGTTTGCTAAACGCTTACCAATTAAATTACCTTACCGAATGAACATAACAAAAACCGATAATCTTAGCCGATAAGAGGGAAGACACGGATTGTGAGTCTTATCCGGTAGGTGCTTAGCGGTTTGTAAACGCTTACCATCAATTTGTTATGGGTGGGCGAGATTGTTACGCCATTAGGTAATGATACTAATGACTATTGCCGGTAAGTGCTTAGCTCGTAAGTGTATGGTAAACGGCCCCTCAGCAAAGATACATAAAGAACCATTTTATGTAAGTATTGACAGTTAAAAAAAACGAGACTAAAGGGCCGTTTAGTCGTTTACTAAACACTTAACCAGGTAAGTGCTTACTGGTATCACATAGACATGCACCTTACAATCCTTGCCGATTGAGCATGAAAACCACGGAGAATCTTAACCGGAAAGAGCCATGACAAGGAAAGAGAGTGTTACCTAGCAATTGATGAAAATGACTCTTACCCGATAAGCGCTTACCGGGTTGAAGATGGTTATCAACAATCAATTTTGATGGCCAATAACGTTATACGATAAGTAAAGGTAATGGTTTTGTCTGTAAATGATTACCTGGCAAAGGTTTGGTAAGTGGCCCCTAAAGAGGCTGTTTACTTAACACTTACTGTGTAAACGCTTATCGACTGAGCATAACAAGGATCGAGAATCTTACCCAGTAAGAAGCATAGCAAAGACCAGAAGTTTTACCTTACAAAAACTCACCAGGTTTAAGATGCTTACCAACATTGCATTTTCAAGGCCAAACTGCTACACTATAAAGGAAGTAATGGTAATGTCTCTTGCAAGTGTATTGAAGGGTTACTGCTAATAGCCACTATTTTCACTTACTTTGTCCGATAACATTATTAGCCATTTATAATAGATTTGTGGTAAACGTACATTACTTGATGACAATGTCGATCCTCACTTACCAGACTCGCTTTGAGTCTTTATCAGACTCACTTCGTAAGTTAAAAAGACATTTGATAATCACTTACTGAAATGATATCTTAAAAGATGGAAAAGATACTAAAGATATAGAGAATTACTCACCAAATGCCTTTTTCCATTATATTTATATATTTTAAGATTAAATAATGATATTTTAGAGAATTATTTAACCTCAAAATTTATAAATCAAATGGAAAAAGGCATTTGGTGAATAATAGAATTCGATAGGGGGCAATAATTTGAAACAACGAAACACGAGGGGTAAAAAGTGAAAAATAAATTTAAAAAAAAATCTCTTGGCTTACGCGTATACAGGAGGGATCCCATTCTAAAATATCAATTCAATATCTTCTTGAAGGTTTTCGGTATCTTTTTTAACTCTCCCAAATCTCTCTAGAACCACCGAGCTCCGCCGCCAATTGCACACCAGACGGTGCCGCCGGTAAGCGCTTTCCGATATCTTATACTCTCTCTCTCTCTCTCACACGAGCCAGAAAAAAAGGATACGAACTACTCGATGGATAGAAGCTTCTAGGTTTCGCTTTGTTATTTCCCTCTTTTTTCAATCTTATTTTTCGATTTCTAGGGTTTCATAATTGATTCAAATTGGTATAGCTGAGAGGTACTTGATTCGATTATACATTGATTTTTATCGTATTTGTGTTGATCTGTGTGTTATTGTTTTCCGATCTGTGCCTGTTGACCTAGAATTTTACGTATAGTTCCGTGTTCGTTTCAAAAAAGTGAAGAGGATTGGGGGATATTTGATTTTTTAGTGTTAGGGTTTAGGGTGGTGGGTTTTGGTTTTGTTTTACGTATATGAGTAAGTATATGGCGGCAGGAAGACATGGAGGGTACCGTGATAATGAATATAGGGAGCGTGAATCTGATTTAGATGTGTCTAAGCGGGAATTTTCGTATTCTAAAGGGGAGTATGACCGTTTAAGGAATGGTAGTAAGAAACGGGTCGGCGATAGCAGAGGTGGGGGTAGGCTTAGGCAGAAGGACGTCAAAGAAAGGGAGTTTGTTAACGGTGGGGGTTACCGTTCTGCTTCTAGCAGGAGTTATTCAGGAGGAAGTGGTGACGGTGGAGGTTCAAGGCATGGTGATTATCACTTGAGAGTTGGGGACCGAGAACCTGGGGAGTTGTCGAGTGAGAGTGGGTCCGATGAAGCTGTTGATTCAGAAGTAAATGGTAAGAATAACGAGGGTTCTAAGACGGAGAACAATTCCCAGTCTTCTTTCTATAACAAGAAGAGGAAGTTCTCTCCAATTGTTTGGGACAGAGATGACAAGGAAGCTAGTAATTCGAGTATGATTAGATCTTCCCCAGCAAATGCTACCATACCTCCGTTGCCTCCAATGCCGAAATCACACCGTCGATCACCTAACTTTGTTCCTGCAGCTGTTGTACAAAATTCCCCTGTAGAAAGTAACAAGATTCATAGTGCACATCAGTCTCCAGGTAATACTCCAATTGATATTGGGAAGCATGATTCTTCTGGATTTGAACCCCATGTTGGTCTATCTTCTTCCCCTATCCAGGAAGAGCATGTAGGCTTATCTTCTTCTCCTGCCCAGGAAGAGCATGCTGTGTACGTTCAGGATGTAGGACAACCAGAAGACGTGGATTATGTGCCCACACGGACTATAAGATCCTCTCGGTGGGCTAATGATGCCAATTCTCCAGCTGATGAAGGTGAACTTTCTGATGCATCAGGTGATAACAGGATCCAGCAGAGGACTGGGTCGGTTGAGATTAGATTACGGAAGCAGTCATCCAGTCCAGAGGTTCGGGAACATCATCAAGAAGGTGCTGAAGGAATTCGAGAACGATCATTTGATTCCGATGAAGGTGGTTACCGTGTTAGATCTTCAAGTGTGGATGATTTTCACGACAATGACTCAGGAAGGAAGGACTACATGGAAATCGACAACGAACACAAAAAAGATGGCACTAGTCTAAGTCAATCAGAATCTGATTCAGAGAATGGAGATGGCTCTCAGGGTACACCAGAACCTGCTGGCCCTCCTCAAAGATGTTTTAATATGCTGCAAGGTTGTAGAAGTGTTGATGAGTTTGAGAGATTGAACAAGATAGATGAAGGCACTTATGGGGTTGTTTACAGGGCCAAAGATAAAAAAACAGGAGAAATTGTTGCTTTGAAAAAGGTCAAAATGGAGAAAGAAAGAGAAGGATTTCCTTTGACTTCTCTAAGGGAAATAAATATTCTTCTTTCATTTCATCACCCATCCATTGTGGATGTGAAGGAAGTGGTAGTTGGGAGCAATCTTGACAGCATTTTTATGGTAATGGAATACATGGAACATGATCTTAAGGCACTGATGGAGACAATGAAACAACCTTTCAGTCAGAGTGAAGTTAAATGTCTTATGCTCCAGCTATTGGAGGGGACAAAATACCTCCATGATAATTGGGTTCTTCACCGAGATTTGAAAACTTCAAATTTACTTTTGAATAATCGTGGTGAGTTGAAGATTTGTGATTTTGGATTGGCTCGTCAATATGGCAGTCCTCTAAAACCATACACTCATTTGGTGGTGACTCTTTGGTACAGGTGAGAAGCAGTACATGGGTAATATTTCATCTTTAGCTAAATGCCAATTTGTTTATGTACTTCATTATTTAAATATTCCTTGCCATCTTCATGAAAACGTTTTCATGTCTTAAAACTACACCTGGGGTTGGAAGTATTCCGATGGTTCTTTACCACAAATGTATTCTGATGGTTCTTTATACCAAAGATGCATTTGCTTTTCTGCTTTTATTGCAATTTTCATGATTACAATTTTACATGAAATCTTGACTATTTCACGTTCTGAATTAGATGGTATGATTGATATTGGCATATCCTGATGTGACAGTGAACGATATGCTGGCATTTTTTTTAATAATTGTTTGAGGTGGTTGGTCCTATCTCCTATATTACTGCTTTGATCTTAAATGGTGTTTAACATTTTCACAGGGCACCAGAACTTCTGCTGGGAGCAAAAGAATATTCGACTGCTATAGATATGTGGTCGTTGGGTTGTATCATGGCTGAACTGTTATCTAAGCAACCGTTATTCAATGGGAAAACAGAATTTGATCAGCTTGACAAGGTAACTGGACTATGTAACAGTTTGTGCTTCATATTTATAAAATGTCGGCACAAACCTTTTTTTCCTGATAGTATCACAATTGTATTCTATTGTAGCATCATATTCTTTCTGCCTTGACAATTATTGGCGACTCTGTCATTACAGATATTTAAAACCCTTGGCACTCCAAATGAGACTATTTGGCCTGGGTACTCTAAACTTCCAGGAGTCAAGGTGAACTTCGTCAAGCATCAGTAAGTGTCCTTTTCTTGAAATGAATATTTTTTATGTTATATTCAGCGTTCAGATTTTCTTATTTTTGTCACTGTTTTCCCAGGCGTCCAGCTTTGGGTGATTTTCTGGTCTGGCTTTCTAGCTTCCGTTGGTGACAGATTTAGTTATTTTGAATACTCTTGGTTTTATTGACCACTTCTTATTTCTTGCAGGTATAATTTATTGCGGAGAAAATTTCCGGCAACATCTTTCACTGGATCACCTGTTCTGTCCGATGCTGGGTTTGATTTACTTAACAAACTTATAACTTATGACCCTAAGAAGGTATTGTTTTGTAATTGGATGACCATATGTGGTAATGAATATTCATTGCCCTATGTCAGCATGACATGTCGATTTACTAAAAGAAGTTCCGGAATACATGCAGCGAATAACCGCCGAAGAAGCTCTCGACCATGAGTGGTTCCGTGAAGTGCCTCTTCCAAAGTCTAAAGACTTCATGCCCACTTTCCCTGCTCAGCATGCTCAGGATAGGTATTTTTACTGTTGATTTAAAAATGTTGATGTATAAATGAGACTTACGTTCTGGAATTTTAAGAAGGGGTTTGTTGTTTTCGTACTTCAGGCGTACGCGGAGGGTAATGAAGAGTCCTGATCCTTTAGAGGAGCAGCGTCGAAAGGAGCTGCAGCAAGCTGAATTTGGGACAGGGGGTTTATTTGGCTAGGTTAATGGTAATGGGTGTGCCAGAGCTCGTTATCTGTGATTTCGTTTTTATGCTGTACCCACAAATTGACATTGTTGAGGTGAGGGCCTATGTACTGATGGAATTGGCAACATCGGTTTTGAGATGATCATCCATGATGTTTCTTAGCAGGCACCCTTTATCATCTGGGTGGGGAGATGTCTTCTGCTTGCTCTCAACTCTATGCATAACAGGTTGACTTCTTTGTGCAAGGTGTGGCCAATGGCCTTACTTTTTAGTGGAAGGTTCTTTTGGAACTTGTGTATGTAACATATTTTTACTTGGCTCACTGTAAACAATTCACGGAATTGGATTTAATGCCATACAATTATGGGGTTTTTCTTATAAAGTATTTTATCTACTCTTAATCTTCGTATTGTGTTTGCAAGAGGTGGTTGGTGTAGCATGGAGGTGGAGTTCTTAGCTTTTCATTGACGGAGTATTTTTTCAGAAAATGTGCTATTTCAAGGTAATACACTAATATGTCCTGCAGTCCTAATAACATGGAGTGCTGTAAAGGATTACTGTTTTCCTTCCATCTATGTTGAACTCTACCCACTTCGGGTATGATACCGGCACGCTATAATGTTGTTGTATGGACATACCTTTTGTCTCACTGCTGCCTCTTGCCCACACATATTCTTGCTCCAGAATTGGCAAACGAGTTTCAAAATTCAGTGTTGGCTACTGTTTTCGAGTATTTTCCTACTAGTCGGGTAGTTTATTTTTGAGATCTTTTTAGTCCTTCTCAGAAGCCAAGCGGGCTTCTATTTCGAGCTTAGCATGTCTGTTAAATCTCGTTGTTTGGTAGTGAACTTGTAATTGTATTTGACGGTTTGACTCTTGAGATGACACCTCTTGAGATGATGGTTGTATTGTCTCACTTGTACCACCTTCTTTAGTGCTTTTGAATATAAAAAAGAAGCTTATTCACATGCATGTACAGCCTTTGAGTGTTTTAGAATATGCAGGCCTATATAGAGTCCATGCAAACATATGAAAACCACTGCCACTCTTTGTGCACCTACCAATTCTTCAGGATTTCTATTATCTTTTATGATTGATGTTGTCCCCCTTTGTTGTTGTGGTTTCTTCTGTTGACTGTCTTTGAGGTGGCTAAGATTTAATCTTTCTTCAGAAATTTACTTGGTAGGGCAAATCAGATGTTAGCACCATGTAAAACTACTGAATATCTGAAGTCTGCTCGTTTTGTGTTTCTGATTATTGATTACCTACCTCGGTGAAGAAATTATTGTCATGGTCAAACGTGTACTTAATCAAATGTTACTATTGTGGTTTATCGTATGCAAATATATCACATATTTGATTTATTGATTTGCTTTATGCTTTTGAATTTTTATGGTGTGGAAGATGCTAGGTTTCTATATCCTGTACTTCTATGACATCTATCTGCAAATGTGACTGCAGTATGAAAGCAAGCAGGTTGTGGAGTTCACCCTGTGCAGCTTGGAACTTTTAAATTTTTCGTGTATTTTCCGTTCTTCAGGTATTATTTGTCCCTTAGCCTCATCATCATAACTTCCCATCTATATGCTTAAAACGTTAATTCTCTAATCTCTACTATTTCAAAGGTTTCTTTCTTCCATTTTTAGGAACTCATTATTCATCTCGTCTCTGAAACATGGGTATCTTGATTTAGCCACATTTAAGGGGTTAGATTTTAAAGGAAACTTGTTTGTTGATTCCTCTATTGGCGAGATGTTTTTGTAGTTTATTATGCCATATGTTTATGGTTAACATTAAGCAGTATCTCTTGCAACAATTTTCGATTGACATATGGTTGCTATTTCTAGCTCTGTGGCAATTGATTTGCTTAGGTTGCAAAGTCTCTTCATAACCACCTTCTCTTGTTATTTCTACAGTTTAGAAATTTACACTGGTGCTTTCAAAATATACACTAAACGAGTTCTTTTTCAAATGGATTTAGCTTTTATATGGTCATTGAGAAGAAAATGAATTCGATAATGGGAAGTTGTTTTATGGTATGGGGTATAGGCATTGTAATAATTATATGTTTTAACATAAGAAATATAAGTAATTAAGTATGAGTGATAGGACTACTGTACAAGTGAATTTTACAGTTGCCCACAATTGAATCTAGAGCTATGTTGTAACTTGTAAGGATGCGGTTGCTTGGACTTTGTAGTTCTTATAGATTGAGGACCGTAGGTTATCTATCAGATAAGGTGCAACATAATTTTATGTATATAGTTCTATAGCGCTTTTTAGTAACATGTTCAGACTTGATATATTGGATCTAATATGAATCAACCTTAGATAGATCATGTATGGTTGAGATTAGCACTCTGACTATTTAGAGCATCTCCAAAATGGAGAAGAAGAGAGATGTTAGAGTTTTTCTTGCCTTATCTTGCTCAAACCGAATCACCAAAACATTCTCTCAAAATGGAGGAAGGAGGCGGGAGAAAAAAATCACATATATTTGGATATGTAAGAGGATTATCTCCAAAATTAAGTTTTGGATGAGGGAGGTGCATGAATTTTTATTTATTTATGAGAAGAGAGGAGGAGAAAGAATATAGAATTATTATTCTATAAAAAGCTTGTTCGTATGTTTGTCGGGGTATTAGATGTATTGCATATTTTAATTAATATAAATAATGCTAGAATCTTCCAAATCAAGAAGCTGTATTCTGTAGGAGCGGAATGCAAATTTTTAGGTCCTTTAAGGTTTGATTGAGATGTTTTGAGGGATTTGAATTCCGTAGGATTTCCTTGAAGGATTTGGAATCGAATTGAATTCCCTTCTTTATGGATATGATCAAAGTAATTTAAGTATCTTATATTAATTGATTATTACAAAACAAATGTTTTTAAAATATTGAAAACACGTGAAATACCAACTACCATGGTGGGTTTCTAAATCCAATGCTTGTGGGATTTCAATTGTGGATTTTCCTATAAACCAAACACGGGATTGGAATAGAATCAAATTCCAAATCCCAGCAAATCTGGCAAACCAAACGTCCCTTTTAAGATGTTTTGCCTTTTCTTTCTCTATTATGGAGAAACTGTTGGAGGTACTCATAGTGACACCTTATTCACACTGATCCTTTTTGTCATGTAATTTTATTCTGCTTGTTTGAGACACTGGGACCTGTCTTTGTGTTATTTGATGCATCAACATACCTAGTGAAGATGTGAAGAACCTGTTGGCATCCTAGTTGTGTTTTTTAAGATTGAGTCTTAGGTGTCGGCCTTTTTCAATGGCTATAGGAGAGGACACTTGAAGTCTTCTCTTCCGTTACTCGTATTTGAGATTTATAAGATGTGGTGTTTTTGTACTGGATAAGAGTTGATTTCATCGGGCCAATGCATGGTGTTTAACTAGGAGGCCATTTACCTGATGCTTACTGGATAAGTGCTTATTGGGTCACTTACTTAGTGGGTTAGCATGGCAACCACTGAGAATCTTACTCGGTAAGAGGCATATAAGGACTGAGGATCTTACCCAGTAAGTGGGAGGAGAAACTTAGGGGCTCTTTACTGAACGCTTACCCTGGTAAACTCTTACTAAAATTACTTACCTTACAATCCTTGCCAATTGAGCATGGAAACCACTGAGAATCTTACCCGGTAAGAGCATGGAAATGACTATTACTGTAAGCACTTGTTGGGTCGAAAATGCTTACCAACAATCAATTTGATGGCCGAGAATGTCATACGATAGGGTAAGTGAATGTAATGTTCTTGCGAATAAGGTAAGCGCTTGGTAAATGACCCTTTACCCCGTAAGTGAGGGAGGAGAGCCTTACCCAGTAAGTGCATACTGGGTAAAAGATGCTTACCAACTACCCACTTTAACGGTCAAGAATGTTGCCCGATAAAATAAGCATCTGGTGGATGGCCTTAAGTTCATTTTACTGCAGTTTGTGTAAGAATTGTCAATGATGTCCCTGCTTGACAAGGTTGCTCATTAATTAGGTGCAGGCATTGGTTCATTTAGAAGAAACCAAGAACAGGCATGTGTTTTCAACCAATTTGTATGTGAATCTATTATAGTCTTGTTAAGCTCACCATTAATCCTTTCAATCACACCAAGCGTTTCTGCCGTTGGGCGTTTGCTGGAAGGTGGTATGAACCCCTTCTTCACCGAGCTCCAGGAATTGGTACCCCTCTCTCTTGCTGTCACTTGCCCATCATTATCAGTATACTATTTTCTGGTGTTGCTTTTGCTTCTTTTTCCTTCCCGAAACTTATAGATTTCAGTAAGTGCTCGTTATTGGTCGATAGCTCGGCATTCTGGAAAAATAAGCGTTTCTTTTGGATCTACTCTTGAATGTGAAGCCAACTCACACTTTTGAGATGGTTTTGATTTGTGATCTTTGGTTATCATAATCATGGGTCAAAATGGAAAGCTGGATGAAAATGGATATCTGGTTTTGCTGAACCCTCAAAGAACTACTTTTCTCCAAGATTTAAAACGGGTAATGTTATCATCGAGGTTTCTGCGACTTTTTTGTGTGTGCTTATAATCTCTTTCATTTGATCATATATTTGTTTTTGACAGGGGGAAATAATGGAAAATTCAGAGTTTGTGGTTACTAATCTGAGGCATGTGTGGACATATTATTTTACAAGATTGAGTTGGTTCTTGTTTTGATTCACTTGTGAATCTGATGATAATACCTAAAGAAGTGGAAATCAAATTCATTTATAATATGGTCTCATAGGGATTAGTAGGATCGTCGGCCGATTCTTTTTCAATCAAAGAAAATACCAAATTGGTGGATATCGTATACAGAACCAGATGATCTTGGTACATATGAACACACTCAATTTTTTAGTTTATACTTCTTGGCAGCTAGATATATTCTTTACCAAGGTTATATGAAAGTTGGCCCTCTTCGATCAACAATTTTCATATATCTAGATATTTGATTGTAAATGACGCATTTACAAAATTTAGTTTCCTAAAACGGTATTGTATGTAACAATATACCCGGTAAGTTTTTATAGGGTAAGAGTTGTCGATCTCACTTATTGGGTAAGACTCGGTTCATGCTATCGCTCTTAACGGATAAGATTCTAGTCATTTTCCCGTAAGGTGCTTACCGGGTAAGCATCAAGTAAACGGCCTTTAGTAAAGTCGTAAAAGTACAATCCTTTTATTGGGTAAGATATACTTATCTGGTTGCAACAAATATTCGTTTAACATTCTCTTATTGTTCCACCAATGCTAACGCATAGAATTAAGATCTTCCGGGGCATGTTTTTAACTAGTTATTAAGAGTCCGGGCTTTGCGTCGGGCTATAAAACTATGATATGTTTGATCATAAGTAGGAACATGAATTTATATGAAATATAAAGGTTGTACCTGTGTTGTCACATTAAAGGTTTAATAAAATAAATATAAAGATTTAATAAATCAAAAAGTAAAAACTTTTAATTTTAAGAGATTTTAATAATACTAACAGTTATCAGGAAGCCAAAACACTGTTCATTAACAGTAGCTGTCGACACTTATAGAAAACTGAAAGGTATAAAGTA
>LUCG01290035.1:2791-22668 GCA_001633085.1 Carthamus tinctorius
ACAATAATCACCACCACCTCTGCCCACCACAGTCTACAACCACTATCTCCACTACATCGGCCACGACTAGCTCCTTCATTGTTGTAGATTGCTGCCACCGCCACCACCACTATCTACAACCACCATCGTCCAACAATCACCAATGTCTTTGCCTCCATAACCATTGTTGTTGCAAAAATCTTCATGAGCCTTCGCCGATAGATAAGGATCTTCTAAACTAAATTAAAACATAATTTCTTTTTTGTACGAATCGGGGTTTTTCAAACTACCATCAGTTATATCAAAATTTCATTCGAATTTGGCACTATCATATATGTATGTATTTATGTATAAGAAATTTGTGTAAAAATGTTCATAAAATAAATTATTTACTTTCTTTGTGATAATTGTAACTATTATATGATATAAATTCATCAAATAACTTTTGGTGGGAGTTTGTCTGGTTGTGTCTTGTCCAGTTCTATCCGTACGGCCGTACCAAATATCATACATACACTTGTTCAGTCCATTCCTATCCAGTCCAATCTTGTCTGCGTACCAAACGCTACCTCAAGGAAACCACGACTACTTTTCTGAATCTTTAACCATTCTAAGGAGTTGTTGACATATGCAATGGATCTTTCCTTCTTTTCCAAATGTTCCACTTATGTGCTTACTCAATTCGATGATGCTTTTATGGTCTCCCTTCTTAACTAGCAAGATGGTAGTTTAAGGATTCACTATTGTCAAGTTAGTAATGTATTCTTGCATGATGGATAAAGAGGGCCACCTAGTTCATTAAAAGATGATCGTAGCCGTAGATTCTTGATGCTTCCTCAACTCTATGTTGTGTTTTTCAGGTTTAGAATTGTTTCCATCTACCATCAAAATTCGTGGAGGGTTGCATATTCAATATGGAAAAAGTTGATGAAGGTGCGAGTCCTGAATTTAAGTGGCTTAAGAGAAGAGGTTTTGGTGGGAAAAAGAAGGAGAGCCAGTTTTATGAATCTTTCATATATGATGGAGTGAAATATACGCTATATGATTGTGTTTATATGTACAAGGAAGGTTTACGAGAACCTTACATTGGCAAGTTGATAAAAATATGGGAGGTGCGAGAGAACAAGACGAAGAAAGTAAAAGTCCAATGGTTTTTTCGTCCAGAGGAGATTTCAAAGTGGCTTGGAAATACCACGACTCTCGAGAATGAGATCTTTTTTGCATCCGGTGAAGGTGTTGGTCTAGCCAATGTTAATCTTTTGGTAATCAAGTTTTCAAGTATTATATTTTCTACATATATCTTTCTCAATATCGTTTTATGGCAATATTTGCAAGTTTTAGAAGTTCCCAAGAACTATAAGCAGTTGTTGCTTAATTATTTTACATCAAGCACTCTTGCATGTTGTAAAGTATACTTTTCCACAAGGTACACACATTAGTTACCTATAATTCTTTGTGGCATTGTGATATTACGCATGTGTGATACTTTGTGAAGGCAACAAAATATCATCAACTCGTGGATGCATTATGACGGTAAAGTACACCCTATCCTAAGACATGGTGATGATATATGTCCGAATCATGTTCTATATTTCCTTGGAATTTGGAATATGTGATGGAATCAAGTGTGCTCAAGCTACACCTTTTTCACAAATGAATTAACTTATATATAAAAGAGATCTCTTTGTGATTTATGAAACTATTTGATTTCTATCGTCAAGTGATGGTGGAACAAAACATAGTGGCTAATGGATGATTTCTTCACAAGCTAAGAAAGATGGTAACATGTGAAGACATGGTGCTTGTCACGCTAGTTGAGGAATAACTTAGGACATCGACCATCAAGATCACGAATATTGCACAAGAAAAGTATTGAGCATCGACTAAGTTAAGTGGAGGACTATCATCCACGGTTTCTTTTATTGGGAAACTTAACTAGAGGAACATGAGACATCGTCGAGATGGTGTGAAAGAGAGTTCTATTGTTGACATCACGAAGTATGTTGATGTAATTTAACATATGCATAATTCGATTTCTATTTTGCTTAACATATTCAAATGAGAGCAATGTCTTCCTTGTGATAGCATCAACTTAAAAGTTTCTCCATTTTGGATGTATAGATGCTCATGGAATACAAACATGGAGAAGTCTGCTTTTGCATGTTTTTTGCAAATTATCTAGTGGTGTACACACTTTGCAAAACACTCCTGAATCATGGAGTTTTTGACCAAGCTATACCAAAATATAACAATTGTTTACATTTGTGCTATTTAGAGATTTGTGTTCTTTAGGCCAACAATGTGCTTAAATTGATATTAATGCATATAGATTCTCGTGAAGTGCCAGGGACTTGGAAGAGCATATATACTCGGTCTCACGTCTAGTGAACTCGCCTAGAATCACACCACTCGAAGGTAAATAGTGTTATAGGAACACAAGTTGTTGGTCTTGATTGATAAAGAAGTATCCCATGACTTCGTTCGTAAACCTCCAATTTTGTCTCAAAATGGATTTTAAGAGCGATTTAGACTTCATTTATCGAACACCGGGAGTGATTGGGGTGGTCACATGTTAGGGTTTGGTGGAGCAAAGTACATGAGTTTTGGGGTTAATTATTGTCATTATATAACCAAAGGTGATGAAGGAACATCTTCTTTTGGATCTAGCAAACATAAGGAACAGGACCTCGACAACACAAATCAACTGTATGCTTTTGAGAATGGAATTTCAATTAGGACAATAAGAGTGATTCTAGTTTATGCTGAAACTTGTGTTAATGAAATACATGGTTTCATGCTAAATGATGGACATGGTCTTTTTTGTGGAACTACATGTGGGAATGACAACCAATGGGGGAAGGAATCCATGGTTCTAAGAGGTGCTGTCGTGTTCTGAAGGAGATATTCACAAGCTGTAAAGCTTGCCACCACTTCGAGAATGAGAGTATGCCATTGTTTCTCGTGAATGCAGTATGACCCATTAGAGCATGAGGTGTGTATTGATATCTGCTGAATGGGATGGAGGAGATAGTTAGCGTCATTTGGGAGATTTTTTATGCCGCTCTAATGCGATTGGGTATAATCCCTTCCCAAAAGAAGGGATAAAACGATACTTAAAAGATGATGTAAAGTACTGAGGTCCGTTTACCCAAACACTTACCAATAAGAGCAATACTCTAACTTTACTAGGTAAGACTCTAGTCCATTAAAATGAATCTTATGTGCTAATTTACTTCATAAGCGCTTACGGGGTAAGAGTTGTGATCGTTACTTACCGAGCAAGACTCTCTATCCTTATCGTCATTCTTACCGGTAAGATTCTAGGCCCTTGCAATTGTGAATGACATGGTACATGCTTACAGGGCAAGCATTTAGTAAACGGCCCCTTAGACTCCATGGTTTAGAAGGAGGGAACAATTGAAGACGATATAACCATCAGCTAAATGCAAGATGGTTAAAGTTGAGGGTTGTTACGGGTTGGTGTGGCGTGAAAGTTCTGCTAAAATTGTTGGGCAATTTTATAGAGACGAGCTTTGTTGTATTAGTCACAGAGTGTTGCGGACAAAGAAGGCTCATGAGAGGAAGTCGAAAGTTGCAAAATTGAGGATACTTAGATGGATATGTGTGACATGTTAATTGAAGGAGGGAAGACTAAGGTGATTTGGACACATTTGTGGGGGAAACCATGTTGTGGCCTTGGTGAAGAGAGTTGGAAGTGCCAGGATAGATGGACAGACTGAGGAGGACTTGGGTTAAGCACTTGAGGAGGATATGGCAACTTTAGGAATTTCCGAGGACGTGTTATCTATAAGAGTGCTTGGATAAGGAGGATAACACAATGAGGTGAGGGCATGTAGTTAGCTTAGGTGGGTGGTGGGCTGAGGGGAGCGTTGAGATAGGTGGTGGTGTGGTAGGTTACAGTGTGGTAAGATAGATTGGGTTGTGTAGCTTTGTTTCATTGTACTAGTCCCTGTTCCTAGGTCGTTGTGTGCTTTCAAGTGTCAAGCAACCTTGGTTCTTCTTTACATTATTTCGACATATCCTTCTTTTCGTTCTTATGGTATTCCGTTTTCGTTTTCTTTCGATTTCATTTTAACTTTATTGCCCATACCTTTTACAAGTCGTAGGTCCTGGCGGAAAAATCATTTGATTCCTTGGGGTAGAGGTCATGTCCACTTACCTCACCCTTGAGGGGGGGTTAAACTAAAGGTTCAAAACGGTGTGGGCGTGGCAGGCGAGCTCAAACCTTAAGTCTTACATGCCACTGGGAGGATACAACATCTTTAAGACGTGATGTAAGGCAACAAATTTGTATGGCGTATATATATATATCATAGATATATACTTTTTTCCAAAGTATTACATAAAGAGTTCGTAATCAAATATTCAACTTAGAACTGGAAGGGTTTTACAACCTTTTATGATTGTTAGCCCGTGACATGTAAATCTATGAAAGTTAGAAGTGTAAAAACACAAAAGATAAAAATATCAAGCAAATTAAATCTAAAAAACTAAAAAGAAGTCATGCCTTGTAAAAATGTGCACCACACGCCTTACACAAACGCTACGGCCTCGTAACGGCTAACGACAGAGAGGAGTCTTACGCGATGCACTCCTTTTTGAACACCAGAAGTATCATAATTATTTGGTTTGGTTGGTAAAAATTTATTCCAAGTCTTGTGGCAGGAAGAAAGATTGATGGTGGGTAGTAGTTTATTTATTATCTAGTGTTGAACAAGGAAATATTATGAGGAAAGTTTCTAATTAGGTTAATACGGTTGTTGGATACATTAGAGGCACTATTGTCTTCACAAATGTCAAATTGAGGTCAAGTTACAATCAAATTCTGATGTAGATGATAGATGTGTCTAAAACAACACTTATATGGGCAATTATGAGTTTCTCGTGATGTTTTTTGGTTGATAAATGTCTACACCACTTGTTAGTCCTTGGTAAACTAGGATTCTAGCCTTACTTGCTAAATTGCGTAGTTGTATTTTTTTCCAAAATAATTTAGTGTATGGTTGGTCTCTCAAGGTGCATGTTGGCCACTAAGCTTCAAGGGTTATGTGACAATGAAAAGAAATTTTTTGTTTGCACAATGCTTGTGGAGCATTTAAGTCGCTTCATATTTTAGGAAGGTTTAGGGGTGTTGGTTTGCATATCCTTCCAAGGTTTCTATGATGGTTGAATCATTCATGCCACATATGTTGTTGGAGAAGTGGTTTTTTGGGTTTTATGGGGTGTTAGTTGGATGTGTGTACACTGCCGCATCACCACATAAAACTATTGATAGAGCAATTGAAGTTATTTTACATAGGGGAACCACAATGCTGGAGCCCTTTGGTGTTGGTTAGTGTTCTATTTGTAGCTTGCAGATTTTGCCTAACCAGATTTTGCCTAACGGATGTAGGTTGGACAATGGTATTTCAACATCGGTAGCGGTAACCTTCTCAATCAAGTACTAATAACACTACTCGGTTTATGTTTGTTTATGAGAAATAACTCATGACCGATGTATTAGTGATGCAACAATTGTTATCTTTACCACTTGTGATCACTTTGTTGTTTGCATTGATGAGCGTAGGCTCAGGTTCTTTTTTGGAAAAAAATGCAATGGTTGATCATCAAAGGTGTCATCAAAGTTACTAGGTGAATTTATTTCATTTTTAATATGATACTTCCGAAGGTGTCGTTCTCTTTCCAAAAGAAGTTATTAACTGAAGACTTTGAGATTTGGTATCAACCATGGTAAAAATAAGGTGGCATATGCATTACTTCGTCCATGTGTTGGATTGAGAAAATTCTTGAGGATGTTGCACAAGTTAAGGAATTGGCATGACGAATGCCATATTTCAAATCGTTGTTGCTAAAGGTCGTGAGGGCTGGTGGGGTATTCATCATATGGTATGGAAAGATATGGACTTTATCGAGGTCTTGGGCGATCGAAAAGGTTTTGCCACAATTTGGTGATTGTAGCATGCACGAGTCATATGCCCTTTTCATTCTTTGAACATCTCAAAAGAACTCTGGCAATATATGTTCATCATTCCAAGTTTAGATCATAATCCTTGTGCTGCAGCCCCGTTGAAGAGTTCTGGTGATCATGTGTGCAGTTTGCATTCTAGATGAATCATGGTCCAGATTAATGATGTTTGCTTCAACTTTTGCACTTATCAATGTCCACATGTTTTGTTTTGTCATGGTGAACTGTATTCATTGTAATGCTAATGTCATCTATTATCCTAAATTTTCTCCAATTTTAATTTGTTCAGTAACATTGTGAGCCACGTTCCTATGCATGTATTTTGCGATATCGCTTAATATTCTGCTTCAACACTTTTTCTTGCTACACCAGTTTGTTTCTTACTTTATCATGTGATTAGATTACTGAACGCAAATAAACAATAGCTAGAGGTATATCTCCAATCAAACGAAGATCCAGTTCAATCCACATAAGTGAATACTCTTATTTCTATATGAGTGAAGGCTAGCCTACCCTTGAGATACTTTAGAAAGTGGTATGATGCATATATATGTTCTTCTGTGGGACTGTTATTGAATTGATTTGTGGTACTCACAAAGAACCACATGTTAGCCTATTAGGCCTTGTGTGCGATGTTCATTTCCTACCAATTCTTGATACCTTTCTTTTTTAACTGGTTCACAACGTTGCTTGGTGCCTATTACGTCTACGTGAATTTCCTCTCTTGACTTTTTTGTTTTCAGTGGCAAATCAATGATGACTTTTGTTGTTAGATGAAAATGCTTTTAAGACTTCCAAGGTCCTTATCTCTTTAATTTCTTGGACAAGATACCCTCGAGCCAAGCAATTTTGCAGGGAATTTGTAACTCTCTCTCTCTCTCTCTCTCTCTCTCTCTTCCTATCCTTGTAGATTCTTTTCTCATGGATCTTTGCAAGAGTCACCCTCAGTGTCTAGGCCATGTGGGGCTGAAGCTTTTCTTGTATTGTTGATGACTTTAGCAAGCAACCTTATGGTTCTTTATTTTAATGTTTTTTTGTTTAATGTGTGATAAAATTGGCTCTACTGATAGTCGAACATATTACATACATATAGAGTGTTATTGCAAATATGTTTCAGCCGCTTTCTTGGAGGCAGCACAAACTAACCATTCCTTGAAATTCTTCAGACTCTGTTGTGCTTGGATGAGCGTATCTCCTGCCAGGAATTATCGCTTTCCCTAATTTTTGTCGTTATTTGATCAGGAAACAGTTGCTGGTCGATGCAATGTTGTTTGTGTGTCAAAGGACCGCAGAAACCCCCAACCTTCAGATGAGGAACTCAAGGCGGCGGATTTTGTGTTTTATCGTACTTTTGATGTTCAAAGCTGCAGTATTTTGGATAAAATGGAGGAGAAAGTTGGTGGGCTTGAAAGTATGTCTACGCTCGAACTTCTCCTTTGTAAACTAGAGTCTATCTCCGGTGATAATTTCAATTCTTATATGTGTTTTCGTGTTCAAATTTTGTTACAGTTGAATACATATTTAACAGAAAAGAGGGTGAAAACACTAGCACTCTCCCTGGAAGTACCTCTGACCGGAAGGAGGAAAACCAGAACACCACTACTTGTGGTGAAGTACATCAGCCTTTAATTAATGATGACAAAGAAGATATTAAGCTGTCTGCGAAAGTAGACACAAAAGGAGAATCTCAAGACAAAGATATTTCAAAAAAGTTGGCTGAAATCAGTAAGGGCAATTCAAGGCTAAAGGAAATGGCCTTCGGTAAAGATAAGGCTGGTAAGGATGAGATGAAAGCGAGTATAGTATCCGTTCACAAGGTGGAAGCTAAGGAGAGAAACAAGCCTTCTACTGGATCTGATAAATTACATGAGCAACCCTCCCAAAAAATTATGCCAGATGATAAAAACCGACCCAAGGGGACACAGGTTGAAGTTGAAGTTGCTGGGGACTCAGAGAGATCGCAAGATATGCCCTCTAAGGAATCTAAGGTTGACAAATCCATCAACCTACCTGTTAATAAACTGAAGGCTTCGGCTACAACTGGCTTGAGTTCAGAAATGGGTAAAATTGATAGCTGCATTGATAAAGCTGTCAAGAGTAATTCGAAGCTAAAGGATATGTCTTGCAGTAAAGACAAGGTTGAGAGGAAAGTGAGCATAGTCCCTGCTCATGAGGTGGAAGCTAAGGAGAGAAACAAGTCTCCTAGCGGATATGATAAATTACATGACCGCCCCTTGAAAAAAATCAAGTCTGATGAAAAAGCAGCACCGAAAGAGAAACAGGTTGAGCTTGAAGCTGCGAGGGATGCTGAGAGATTGAAGGATATGCCATCTAAGAAATCCAAGGTTGAGAATTCCAGAAAATTACCTGTTGACGGTAACTCAAAACATGGAGAAAAGTTACCACTCCATGCTAAGAACGAGAAGGATTCGAAATTTTTTGACAAGGATGAGATGAGAGAGAGCACAATCCCTGTTCGTAAGGGGGAAGCTAAGGAGAAAAACAAGACTTCCATGGGATCTGATAACTTACATGACCGACCCTTGAAGAAAATCAAGTCTGATGATAAAACAACACATAAAGAAATACAGGTTGAAGTTGAAGCTGCTGGGGAGGCCAAGGGTTTGACCAATTCCGTAAATTTACCTGTTGACGGCGTATCAGAACATGAAGAGACGGTAACTCCTTGTGTTAATAATCTGAAGGCTTTGGGGAAGTCCACCACAACTGAAGAAAAACCGTATGGAAAGAATGGTAAAGTTCTCCTGGGATCTGACAAGGGAAAGAGCTCCAAAAAAGTCACGGATGATTTGGAAGGCCGGATGTTAAACAAAGCCAAGACTGATGGCTCTTTTAAGATGCCGGATAATAAGAAAAACAACTCAGTTCAGAAGCTGAGCATTAATGTCAATGATAGTAATGGCAAAGATTTATCAACCGGTAGAGACAAGAAAACCATGTACGAGGAATTCGTGGTCGGTCCAAAGCCAAATGCTGTAAGTTGAATTGCACAAATGATTTTTGTAACTTTTTTTTTTAATTTCAAGTAGGAGATAAGAATTGAGTTCATATAGGATAATGATTCACTAACTTAGCACCTTCCCTTCTTTTGCTCTCTTTTAGTGGTCGTGACCAATGACTTTTATAGCCCTTTTAAGTAGGAAATTGTGGTATTCGCTGATTTTCGTTGGGTTTTGTCAAGGTTAAGATCGGTGGTGTATGGACATATCTATCTGTTTGCAGCCCAAGAGTTCCCCACTATACACCCTGTTAGTAACTCTAAGGCATACTTATGTTGGCACCTCAAAACCCTTTGATGAGAACGAGAAATCTTTTCAAAGAGTAGGAAAGAACATGGGAATTAGTATGTGGAATTGATCTCCATTAACTCACTTAGCTCAACATTACCTTGATAACTATCCTGTTTAGTTTTCGCTCTTGGCAATACACATATCTTGAGGGGATAAGAGGAACCATCAAGGTGAAGATTGACTGTGAATATGAATATTCACGTACAACCCAACTATCACTTATTCGTAAGACATGTATCTTAATTACATGAACTTTTACCAGCTTAGGTGCCGAAGAGAAGAACCTTCAACACATTTCTATGAATAAACTAATTGTTTATACTTTATAGTGGTGAATACCATCTTCTATGTACCTACCAGTTAACAAGTATAAATAGGATGAATGAGAGTGGATCTAGTCATTAATTCAATACATTTCTTATGTACCTATCGATTTATGCTGGATTTGAATCATGTTTCAGAGCAATCTATGTTGATTCACTACCTGATCATTTCCTCCTATTACGTATTTTGGAAATACCAAGACTTAGTTTGTATCCTTATGGATCGGATAATACCGTGTTAATTCAATCTATAACTTGGAAAAATATTCATAGGTGGAGGAAGAAATGCAAATTAGGATTGATAGAAGCACTCCTTGAGGATGATTATGCTTTAGTTTGTGGTCTAATAGATGTTGAAGGCTCTCCGGTGGGATCCTCATGGATGTGTAATTGGTTGTAGGGGCTTGCCATTCTTTCTAGATAGCGTGTACGTTGGTGAACGTACCAAATATGGATTACGACACATATTAATGGTTCTTGAACGGGGTAGTGATCCATTTCCTTTGTTGTCGGGTGTAGACTTGTGATTGGGATGGATAATAGCATGCTTAGATGAGAAAATCATATGCGATATTTAAGATAGTGTTTAAGTAGGTACATGGCACCTATAATCCATCTAGGTGCAATAGCAAGCTATACCGATACACTTTATCGATTTTGATTTTAACCTACCTTGTGAGGACACACAAATCCTAAAAAATTGAACACTTCCCCCGAATAGGCATGAAAAAGAGGGTTAGGAGGATATAGTTTTGATGAAGTCAACAAAACCGTGTAGCATATCGGAAGGAGAAAATCATATAAATAGGAGTCAAGAAGGACATCAATGCACTAAATGTCAGATAACATGTAAGTATATGGCACCTACAACCCTTTTAGGCGATGGATATTTGGTAAAGTTGGATTATTTAGAGTTGTATGACAGACTTAGAGGCTATGTCACTCAAATTCTAAATGAGAAAATGATTGTTTGTTAAGTGCTGTAAATGATAGTTAATTATTGTTTTAGCAATCCACCGCTACGATAGTAGGTATTTTAGATGGGTTTTACATATATAATGCACACATACAAGTAAAACTTAACAAATCTTATTGTAGTCATATATAATAAATTAATAAAGCAAATATAAAGTAACAAAATTGTTGATCAAGCGATAGTTTTGTAGTATTTGGAGAGAGGGTGAGAGGTCTGAAGGTGGGTTGGTTTTGGGTTATGGGCGGTTGATGAAGATGAGAAAGAAGAATGGCAACATAGGAAGAAAGGAATGATGAATGGGGAAACATTTTGTTTGGTCCTTACCAATGATCATCCACGTCAGATAAATAAGATGTCGGTCTGAGCAATTAAACACCCACTAAGCTATAAGATGCACTCCAAAGATTTGGGATTGAACTTAGCTTCTCCAGATAGGGACATCCAAACGTCACTGAGGAGTCATGAGAAAGTATTCAAAAGGATATAGTATATTTAACTTCCTCCTTAGTGGACACCGGTTCGAGTCCCTAGTTCCTTCAAGGCCGTTAATGGATTTCCACGGCTTATGTATCTGTGGGATTAGTTGAGGTGCACACGATTTGGCTCTGACATCCACGATTAAAAAAATAGATATACTACACAAAAGTTAACAAGATGGTAGATATAGAGGGTTGTCTTGGTGTTTTCTATGTTTCATGTCTATTGTTCTCCTACTATTACAGTTAGTTGTTAGTACAACACTCTGTGTTTCCTTGTTTTTTATAAACTACTTTTCTTGCATTTGTTTTGCTAACTATTTTTGTTCACGTTGCTTGTTGGCTCATACTTGCACTTCCTTTTTGTTTCTTTTTGGTTTACAAGCCAAGGATCTTCTCGGAAACAACCTCGTTAGTCGTTACCCTTTGCAGTAGAGGGAAGGTTTGTGTAGTACAACCTACCCTACCTCTGCATGAGATTTACATAGGTTGTTTGGTTTGATAATCAAATGGCATATTGGAAGGAGAAAATCATAGATGAAGTCGAAGGATAATAGGAGTTGGAGGGGATGTCAAAATAATTCACGAAAGATAGTGTGAATATAGTTATATGACACAAGAGTAGCTTTAAAGATGCATTTCAGAGGTTTTGGACTTTAATCTCCCATCTTGGGACACATCCTAAAAAGGCTACACACATTCAAAATAAACTCTAAGGGTCCGTTTACTAAACACTTATCTGGTAAGTGTTTAACAGTCACTACCTTCTAGGGTGAACATGACGATTGATAATCTTACTCCGTAGGAGAGATGACGACGACCGACCGTCTTACCCTGTAAGTGAGAGTGACGACTTACCAGTTAAGCGCTTGACGTATAAAAATGTTGCATACAATGCCGTTTTAATGACTAAACACTTATCCGATAAGTTAAGTGAAAGTGTTGACTGTTATTAGGAAGCACTTAATAGGTAAGCATTAGGTTATATGGCCCCTAAGAGTCATGAAGAAGTGGATTTGAAGGATATAATTTGGATAACGTTATATATATTAAGAATGAATGAAGGCATTCACTTGATAAGGATATAAAAGGGCTTGTATATATCAATCTACAAGTTATAGTTCCCCGTCACATGATCAAATTGCATAGCTCCACCATCTTATTTGTATCCATGATCACTATCATCTTCATATTCCAAATACATAAAGTACATACTCACATACATAAATATAGAAAATATACACACATACAGAAAATATACATAAATACACAGAATATACTAAGAATGACTTACTTCTTGGGTTAGGCTTCTTGTCTTGAGAGAGGAAAATGTGAGAAAAGGAGAAGAGAAAAATGGAGTTTGAGAGGTAATCGGTGTTTTTCGCAGGAGAAAGATGGACTTGAGAAAAAAAGGTCAGTCTCTTTTTTCTTCTTGGGAAAAGGAAAGAACATCCAAAAATGGGTTTTTGTATTTTTAAAATACTAAAAGTATGATTGCCTGTTTGTTTGACTTCTACCTTTTTTAAATAAACAAGAGATAATAATACCTAAATGTACAATTTACTTTTTCAAAAAAATCACCAGACGCCACATCGTCTTTCCCCAAATTGCATAGCTTCGCCATTGGGGCCTTGTCCATGATCCTTGAGGCGCCGCCTCATATGTGGTTTTGGACCGCCTCGAGTTACGCCTCAAATGCTTTTTAAAACCATGTGTGTACTTAATCAAGAAGACTAGCACAGGAACTCAAAATTTTGGCCTCAGCTGCTCGGAAACAGACAGGGCTGCCATACCAGAAATTAGCTTCTCAAATACCAGCATTACAAAAGTGTGCCACCAGATTCTATGAGAAGTCCAATCAATAAATCCCATGACCTCTATATCTCTAACTCTTGGAGAAACAAAATGTGGAAAGAAAAAGGTCCTGGAATAGTTCAAATTGCATGTTATTTGTCCAACTGATACATTGATATTGTAGATGGATGGCACTTAAAAAAAGGGAGAGGTCATGTTTTATTTATATACATGCTGCCAAGTCTTTTTGTAGCTCTCTGAGATTAGGAGTATAAGACTAGATATCTTAATCTTTGGGGGTTCCTCAAAAATCAACTCAATGAGGACCATATGGAAGTTGAGAAAGAGTTTCTCCAATGGCTTTAGGCAATCAAATTTCGTGCGAGACTTGTATTATGAATCTACTAGTGGTTTCAGAGCAGCTAGAAATAGATACTTAAACCAGAAATAATTCAGTTCAAATGTAGGACACTATCCAGAAGTTTTTACAACTCAATCATACATGATGGAATCATCAAATATTTGACCTTTTCGAATTTTGTGTGTAACTCACTAGAGGCCCTGAAAACAAAGGGAAGATGTGTACAAAATGAGATATGCAACAAGAAGGGACAGGATTGCATAAAGGAAGTCCTGAACATTTCTCGAAATTTTACTTATCAGATTCAATTGTGGAAGACAACTTTTTGATGGCTTTGCATCTTTTTAGGCTGAGGTGGGGATACACTATGAGAAATTGATGGTGAGAAAATCGATTGGTAATATATTTGTATCAATCCTTACTAGTGGCTGGGCTAGCTGGTTACTTGTCACAAAGAAAATGAAGTGTGATTTATTTTTGTCAAGGTTGGAGTTCCCATGTTTACGCAACCGGCATCTAACATTCAAATGTTCACAAAGGTTCTTTGTTATTTACAATTAATGGCCCCTGACAAAATATCCGATTCCGTGGATCATATGATGCCTTAGGAATTCCATATTGTCAGCATCCCATTTTGTGGGCAAGTCAGTTCTGCTTCACAGTTTTGTCTAATGTCAAAACTTTATCTTCTGTGGAGGTGGTTATCATAGCAATAAATCGTGAGTTTTAGTTGGTGTTCTTGCAACAGATGCTTAAGTTGACCTGCATGACACTTTTAACAAATGTTTTTTTGTCTAATAATTCTTTCCATGAAATAGTCATTTGGCCCAATTGTATGACATTTATCATTGATGTTGTATTTGTCTTTTATGTTTTTGAACTGTTTGTGGTTATTACTAACACAAGTGTTGTGAAATCCTGCAGGAGAAAAGTGGTTGGTTCCGGCAACTTGTAAGTATTCTTCTTATTCATTAGTATGTTATTTAACGGGTATTTCATGTTCCGCGTTGTTTATTTGGATGCATTGACTACCCAATCGTGTTTTCGTATGTCATAAAAATTTCCCATGAGGAACTAAGGATGCGTTTGGTTGTGGAAAATTTTCCAGTTTTCCAAGGAAAATGGAAACTTAGAAAATACGTTTGGTTCATTCAGGTTTCAAAAGTTCTCCAAGAAAATGAAAATTTCCTGTTTTCTAACTCTTATGTAAACTAGAAAACTGATTTTAGTAGTTTTCCAAAAATTTCTAAACGCATTTCCTAATTTTCTATAATGGAAAATGAAAACTCCACCATTTCAACCAAATGCGTTTTCTAAAATTTTCATAGAAAACTGAATGAAAATTCAACTCCATTTTCTGAAAATGTTTTCTAGGAAAACGAAAGCAGTTTCCCACAACCAAACGCACATGCTTCTTTTCCTGGAAAATTGCTATAATTGTAAGAATTTCTTGTTATGTACAGAAGTTGGATAAGAAAAGCATAAAACTGTATAAAGTTAAATCAAAGATGGAATAGAAGAATCAAATCTGTCGATATTTATCAATTTTACTCTCGTCTTGACATTTTGCTTCAATACATCACTGCTTACCACTTATCTGAACTTTTGATTTGGTATCTTTATTCATCTAGCCTTGGGATGAAAGATTGAAGAATGCATATGAGATAGGAACAGCAGTCTTGCTCTATAATGTGGATCCAAATTATACTTCTAGAGATGTTGAGGTACATGTCATTCCGATGATGGACTATGCTGCTTTAATGTGTGCAAAAAGTTTTTTCATAATATCATAGCAAGTTTTTTCTATCCAAGATTGTGTTATTAGCTTTCGGTAGAGTATGAATGTGAACCATACTTCTTCACAAAGAGCCTGGATTGTATCATCTTGCTAATGTATTCGAGGATAAGTTGCTTGATTAAACACTTGGCTTTTGTGAACAAACGGTTTGTCATTGACTTTTTTGTTTCATATAATACTATTTAAATGATATCTTTAAGTTTTTCTGTGTTGAATTTTATATCTTTCATATTATGTGTTCCGACCATGGGTGATGTATACCTCTTCTTACTCCTGACTTTTTGTTGTTAAAACTACATATAATCTTTTGTTGTGGATATGTTAAAGTATCTAAAATCACATGTTGTGCGGGAATCATAATCTTCTTTAGGATACTGATAGTACTGAAATCTGATCTCATGAAGCTAGATTTACGTCATCTCAATGTGCTTTTCATTCTGTAATATGTTTATTTAAAATCACTTGTTTTTCAGGATATAATTTGGCATGCTCTAGCAGAGCATTGTGCAGCAAAGATTCTACAGCGCACTGCAGTATCTAGCCCACATTATGGTACATTTTATATAAAAACAGCTGGGAAATGGAGTTGGAACGTTTACATTTTGTCTATTTGTCTTGCACGTGTCCCTATAAACTTGAATGTTTTAAACTTCCATTTTTTATAGGTCAAGCTCTCATTTTACTTAAGACGAAGGAAGCAGCACGGAGGGTACTTGCAAAATTGGATGAGGAATGCTTGATGTTATCAAACGGGAGGTAAATTTTCATGTCCATCAGTTTTCTACACCTACAAATAGTACGCATATTAATTATAGTTTGGTAACTATAAGTTCTTGTTTGTGAATTTTAGTACTCGGGTAGTGAACTAATGATCAACAAAACATAGATGACAGTTTTATTTACAACTCTGTTAGATGTTCGGCTTTTTATGTTAAACAAAAGGTATAGCAAAAGTATGGCTTCGACTACTTTGATATCAAACATAATAATGTGGTCATTATTATGGTTGTGTGACAATTTATAGAAAAGAAGGATTATGCAGCCTATTAGGGTGCGTTCGGTAAGCAGACTGGATGGGACGGGACGGGACAAAAAAAGATAGTCCCATGTTTGGTGTGCCATGGAACAAAAATGACATGGGACAAGATGGGATAAAAATCTATTTTCATGGGACAAAAGTCTAGTTCTTTTGTTCCACCAAAATAGGTGGAACAACCTTGGACTAGAACTCAAGATTACCATAATACCCTTTTCTTAAACATATTTGATAAAACAAAACCTACTCCAGATTATACGCCTCCATCCTTCAATCGACTTCATCATCTCCACATCAAGTAACATCTTCAATTTCGATTTTGATTTTCACTTTGAATCTGAATATATTGATCGATTTAGATTTGGCTTTCAATTTTTCTTTCTCGACCTCATCGTATATGCATTCATCGATTTCGTTGAATCTGACTTCGAATCTGATTTCATTGAATCTGACTTCTAATCTAGGTGGAACAACCTTGGACTAAAACTCAAGATTACCATAATACCCTTTTTTTTAACATATTTGATAAAACAAAACCTACTCCAGATTACGCCTCCATCCTTCAATTGACTTCATCACCTCCACATGAAGTAACATCTTCAATTTCAGTTTCGATTTTGATTTTCACTTTGAATCTGAATATATTAGTCGATTTCGATTTAGATTTGGCTTTCAATTTTTCTTTCTCGACCTCATCGTATATGCATTCATCGATTTCATTGAATCTGACTTCGAATCTGATTTCATTGAATCTGACTTCGAATCTGATTTTATTGAATCTGAATTCATTCTTTATTTGAGCAAATGCACACAATCAGAAAAGCTACACACATTCTTTATTTCAATTCCTGACTTAGCGATTTTAATTCTTGAGAAGCAATTAGAAAAGCTACACTCAGTATCTAATATAATTTAATTTATTTATAGGATGAAACCATGAAATACATACAATCAGAAAAGCTACAAGCATTATATATATATATACATGGAAGTGCAGAAAATTTTATATATANATATTTAGTTAAATGTTTAGGTTATAATGAGAGTGCAGAAAGTCATATTTATATAATGGAAGTGAATTGAAGATAGTTTGGTTGATGTATATGATTTACGATCATTATATGATTTATAAAATGATATAAAAGGGTAATATGGTCATTTTAACAGTTTTGTCCCGTCCTGACCAGCTTACCAAACGTTGGACAGACAACTTAGTCTCATCCAGTCCAGTCATACCAAACGTAGGACAGACGAGTTTGTCTTGTCCTGTCTTGTTCAATCTTGTACTGACCCATCTAGTCTGCGTACCAAATGCTACCTTATAGTTATGATTTAATATTTTGACTTCACAGCCATACCTGATGCTAATTCGTTTTGTTCGCTTGAGATTTGAAGTTTTGTTTTCTTCGTTTTTAGTTATTGTATTGCTAATGATGCTTTTCGTTGTTATTTTTGCTCATTGCAAATCATCATTTTTTTTTCACAGGCCTCTTGTGGCAACCACTTGTCCTCAAATCTTACAAAAGAAAAATTCCAACTTTTTTGGTCACCTTGCCATTGATAAGATTAGACTTCAAAATCAGCGACCGATGGTATAATCTCTCTCTCTCTCTCTCTCTNTTATTTGTCAACTCATTGTTTATGCATTCTCCAGGATGAAGCTGTATCCACGTCACATTTTTCGCAGCCAAATACGATTGAATATGACTTGGCCATGGAGTGGTGTTTACTACAATCACGGTCCAAGAAATGGTGGGAGATGATTCACAAGGTTAGAACAACTTTGGCTCATTTACACATACCAAAATGATGTTAAGACAATATGGGAAAAATGGTTCTTGCCTTTTTTCTTTTCGTTTCTTTCGTTCATTGGACTCTTCACTTTTGTTGATTTTAGCAACAAGGAGATGAACTGAGAAAGCTTAAGACCGCCCTTCCTAAAAAATGAACATGAAGTTTCATGGACTTGCTGCAAAGGATCACAGTTTCCACCACCATCGCAATCTTGCATGAAATACTTTTCAGGTATTGCATGTAAACTCTGATTTCATATTTTGCTATTTTTTGTTTATGTTTTAATGTTAGATGAGATTTTAACTAAAACCATGACCTCCTGGCCTGTGAAAGAAAAATGGTTATTAACAGAAGAATGCCCAGAAACTTTAGGCTATGTTTGGCAAACTAGCTGATAAGCTAGCTTATGAACAAATTATGTTTGGTAAAAACTAGTTTATGGGTATGTGAAATTACAAAAAACGGTATATTAGGGTATAATAATTAATATTTAGAAGGGTATAATTGGAAAAAGTTACAAAAAGCTCCAAAAAGCTACCTCCAAGTAGCTTATCAAAAAGCTAGCCTATAAGCTACTTTTTGTCCATCCAAACAAAAAATAAGCTAGCTTAGAAGCTACTTTTGGTTTACCAAACAATGCCTTAATGGTTCAAAATAAGCGCCACTTGTCAAGTGGTCATTTACTTAAATAACCCTGTCCCTTTTATTAGCTTCGATATTTACTAATGGCAACTATGATTGATTGTTTGCTCTGCAGGGGAAAAAACAATACATTGTAGAACGCCATCTTAACGGATTCAAAGATCAGTAGTGTATGGTAACAACGCGAATCATGAAATTATCTTGTGTTTTTATGGATCTTTATTGAAATCCTTGTGGTTTTTGGTATCCTTTGTTGCAAAAGTCCTTGTGTTCTATGAGTTTCCTTTTTCGCTGTAATTTTGCTGATCAGTGTTCTAGTAATTCTGAGAAATATGGCAAACAGAGGAAACTCTAATTGAAGATCAAGCCATTGAAGGCTCTTGTATAGAGTTTGATCATGTTCTGGGCTCTTATTTTTTGCTTATATATTTTAGTTGGTCTTGTTTTTTCATTAAATCAAGGTTTTGTTTTATTGTATCCTTACTTCCATAGTCATGATCGATTATTCCTTTGTGTGGTCCTATTTAGGGGGTTATATTTGTGGTTGGCATGAACAATTGTTATCGGGTTTGAGCTAGAATGATTCACACAAGGCATGAACTCGAGCTTGAGCTCGATACTTTTTTATGGGTTGGATATCGAGATCAATCAGCTTTCTTATTGGTTTGATATCAATAATATTTATATTTTGATTATGTATGATTTATAAACGTGTTTTGCTTAAAGAAGTGTATTCTTGAATGGCCTAGCTCGGCTCAACTCGAGAATTTTATTTGAATTTTCAAATAAACGGAAACAAAAATTAGTATTATGAGCTTGACTCAGTTAAGTAAAGCCAGTTTTAGTGTATGTTTGAGGTTGACTCCAGTTCCATAATAATTGCACTCACTCTAGAGCTTGATAGTTTGTTAAATACTCTATGAAAGAAGCATCTTCTTCTTTTATTGGTTTTGTTTATAACATAATGAAAAACAAAATAGTATAATTGATTTAAATTGAAAAAAAGATATTAAAGTCGAAAAAATGAAGAAAATGTTCACTTTGTGAATTCGTTAAATAAGAGAGGAGTAAAATCTTGGCGTTTTGCAACTTAGATTTGGCTCTTCATGTTCGTCGATCTCTAATATTTTTGTCTCTCCATCGAAAATCTTATGTTTCCCTCATTTCGTTTTAAAACCTCATCTCGATTCGTTCTAAACTGAAACCACTAGTAACATTGGTGGGGAGGGAAATTAACTATTAATTTAATGCCTCCTAGGAGGAGAACGAAAACAATCTTGAAATAAAATATTTTACAACATTTGATTAAACAGGTTTAAAAAGTTATGGTACATGTTACTATTTAGAGTAAATTACATATTTGGTCCCTGTGGTTTACACTTAATTGCACTATTGGTCCCT